>JASVEL010001054.1:0-119631 GCA_032618575.1 Nicotiana noctiflora
CATCGGGTCATGCTAATTCTATACGAATTAGTGTCACACCTCTTTTTTACGCACCCGCAATGGTGCAAAGGGTTTTTCCAATTAAAGGACAATCGAGGCGGGAATTATTTAATTATTTCAGAGTCGCCACTTGGGAGATTTATGGTGTCCCAAGTCACCGGTTAAATCCCGAACCGAGGAAAAGAATGACTCTATTTAACAGTCCGCGAACCAGAAATCCGGATAAGGAATTCTATTAACCCGGGAGAAGGTATTAGGCATTCCCGAATTCCGTGGTTCTAGCACGGTCGCTCAACTGTCGTGTTTGGCTTATCTATCTGCTTTTTACAATTATGTACTTAGTGCAAGTTAATATCCCTTTACCGCTTTTATTATTGATTATGATTTACGAAAGAGAAAGTTGCTTAAAAATATGCTTTCGAATCACGTCACATGAAATGCACCCGGATCCTCGACATATTCTTATTCAACATTTCGGGGTTTGGATTTGGGTCGCATGAAATGCACACCCGTATTTAAGAAGGTAGAACTAAAATATGCGCCCGGAGCGATTACTTATTTACACTATTGAGAAGGACGTGATATTCGCTAAGAAACGACACATCTCAAAATCTAAGTGTTTTATATGTACATTTATGAAGGCCTTGCGATTAGTGTAACTATTGGGCGAGGCGCACCTTTAATTCAAATCTAAAGCGAACTACATCCCACCGTATTTTACTTAGGAGTTGATTCCAAATTATTTAAAACTTGCTACGAACCACACCACATGAAATGCGCCTGTGGTTCCTGACACGCTTTATTTGCTCTTGCCCGAAATTGGGGTCGGGTCACATGAAATGCACTCCTCACGGGTGTTCAAATCACCTTAGACTTTTCTGCTTAAACAGATAGCTAATCTTGCTTTTAACATAAGATCTAACATTAACATATTTGGAGATTACACACATGAGTAGAGAAGATTGAACAGAGATACAACAGACTAATTCAGGGTTACGTGCATATCTAATGATAGTGTATCTTTGATCTAGCTACATTTTTCCATAACCAAAACTAGCACTACGAAATTAAAGAATAACAGAACGTAACCAAACATAAGAACTACGGACGACTACATGATTCGACAGACTTTAAACATAAGCTTCAAGCTTCATTCTTTTCGAACCAAGGAACTACAATAACGGAAATGTGTACCTAGAATACGGAAGAAGAAAGATGAGTGAGCAGTGAACAAAGTGGCAATCAACAGTATTGGCAGTAACCAAACAGCAACCAAATAATCCCAGCAATCAGATTTCAAGAAGAGAAACCAATGACAAAAAGTTTGAATACTCCAAAGATAATCAACAAAGAATTCCCAATCAAACGAACCCCTACGCCTCTGAAATGCCCCAAAACTTGTGCACCCAACCGATTGAATCCCAAGTGACTTCAAACAACAAACCAAACACCCAAGGTTCTGCCTATTGATTGAACCCGTGTATATAACAGAAAAAGATACAGAGAAGTGCCAGCTATCCTTCAGTTCTAGAGTTAACTGAAACTTCAACTCCTAGATAGCAAACAGAAAGAACAAGCACCAACACAAACAGAAGCAACAGCAACAAACCAAACACCCAAGTCTCGACAAACAACAACAACAAACAAGTAGTCTCTTTACCAACTGAATAACAGCAAGACAGTAGCCGAGCACCAATGGTAACAGTAACAGTGTTGCTATGTGTATGTATTTCTGCCTCTGTCTGTGTGTTTCTTTGAATACCAGATAGAATCCAACGAACAAATTTCAAAGACGGACTTGTAAGCTATCAAAGAAACAGAAGAAAATCCAGATCCCTCCCAATCTCCCCTCTCTTCTCTGCAACCCCTGCTCTATATATAACCAAAACAGGCCAGCAGAAAACCACTCAACCCTTGCCCATCTCTGCCAGCCCACTAAACCCCTGTGTTTTCAGCCACTAAGTTTTGTCAAGTGTGGGCTTAATTAGTTTAAATGTTGAGTGAGGACCTGGTGGAATGTCCTGTTGTAACAGCAGGTTCCACTGGGCTGTGTAGGGTATTAAACTATCTTATGTCTGATTAATCCCCTTATACTAATGCTAGCAGCAAATTCTTAACTTAAAGTCACAACCATTCAAGAGCCTCATTTGGTGATGCTTCGGATCAATTAAACATCCCTACTCAAATCAAAATGTGCTAATCACTGTATGGTATTTCAGACTAATCAACTTATGCAATTAAACGATCGCAATACATAACACTGATAACAAATCAATTAGCCCAACGATGATTCTGAAAATCTCGGCAATAATGACAAACAAATATTCGACGACGCTAATTGACGCGAACACGTATTTGACAACATTCGATTAACCGATTACGATATGTGTAATCGACAACCAAAATCCGACAAACAGTGACCAACAAATTTTCGGACAGCATTTCATAATTCCAACATCTAACAACTTGACGATATTAACAACGAATTGAATTCGACTAACAACTACACGTTATCAACAAAGAACAACAACTAACAGATCGACCAAATAAAAGGTCCCAAAGAGATGAGGAGAGAAATGAAAATGGCATCCGAATCTCAACGATATCGACAACAATTGAGAACTACTATAGGGCCGAGTATAATTAAACAAAACGGAGAAGAAAACAAATACCTTTGAAGAAGAAAGTGTTCGGCCGACTTGGGTCTTCGCATTCGGGGTCGAAAAGACTTTAATTGAAATGTTTTTTAAGTAAAAACAATCCAATTAAGGTCTATTAGACCCCAATTTAATGAAATCCGGCACATTACATCTCTTTCTCGGTTTTTAGGGTTCTTGGTCATGTGTTTTGGGGTTCGATGGTTTCCGGTTATATTTGAGCAAAACTAAAGGTGGTTTGGTGATTAGGGAGATGAGGTGAAGGCATGGTATCATTTTGGGACGGTTTGGCTTTGGTTGAGTGTTGTACTCGAATCTTCGATTGAAGATTCGAGAACTTCTGTTTGGATTCGAGGTTAGCTAGGCACGGGGTTGGAATGGGGAGGTTGAGATGAAGATTTGGTGTGAAAATGGAGGGATTTGGACGACGGCCGCCGGCGGAGGCGATTTCCGGCCGGCGGCGTGCGGTGGTAGTGACGGCGGGAGGCGGCCGGTCTTGAAGAGGTATAAAGAGTGAGTGTATTTTAGGGTTTTGGGGGGGTTTGGGTTAATTTGGGTATATTGAAATTGTATTTTTAATCCTGGCCATTGGATAATAACAATCCAACGGCTCAGATCAAACAATGAGGGTGATGGGGCGGTTCGGGTATGGGGCAAACCGGGTTTGGAGTTGATTTGGGCTGGGTAAGGGGTAGGATTTGGGCTAATGTTTGGGCTGATTTTGTTTGGACTTGGACAGGTTTTGTTATGTATTTGTCCTCTCTCTTTTTTTCTTTTAATTCCTAATTCAAACCTAAAAATTCTAAGTTAAATTACCTAAAAATCCTAAGTAACATATATATATATATATATATATATATATATATATATATATATATATATATATATATATATATATATATATATATATACTAACCTATAACACAACTATTTTTTACTACAATTAGCCCACATAATTACATATCACTTAAATGTAAACCGTATAATCTAAATTACAAACATGAATTTATATGCAAAAAATGCAAATATTTTTGTATTTTATATTAATTTAAATAATAGACATGCACACACAAAAAAATGCAAATAATAAGAGAAAAATAACACAAAAATCATGAATATCACGCACAACACAAAACTATTTTATTTTGAATTTTTTGGGAGTAATTCTCATGTAGGGCAAAAATCACGTGCTCACAGCTGCCCTCTTTGCGCGGAAACATGAAGAGTTTTCGTGCAAAGATAAGTGAGCGGATACGAGCGATTTTTTGCCCGTTCGAGCACTCCGTATGAAGCATTTTTTGGAAAAGTTTGACCGAACCTTTGCTTCAGAAGGTCTCCTACATATCCCTGGCTAAAAGGGAATCAGGTCAATGTAGTTCGGGAAGTTCTGGTAGCTGGGACTACCATGACTGTTGTGATCTTGCTGTTACTGCTATTACTGCTGTTGCCACTGCTTAGCTGACCTCCTTGTTACACCGTACTAAACAACAAAATAAGAAGCTAGACTAAGTTACAACATTGCGAAATCTTATCTATCTCTTCATCTTGACTTTCCATGTTCCTTTCTATTCTGTCGGACTTGATGTTCCTTCTGATGCTTCTTCTCTTCTGCCAATTGTTATTTCGGCCTATCTTGATTGCCGAACTCCGACCGTTGGTCCCTTCCTTATGATCTTCGAACTATTCTCCTTCGAAGTCTGAATCTATCTTTCTGATCCTTGTTGCCTTCCTTCTGATTTTGAACTTGGATTCATGCTGGGGATTTCTGTTATACTCTACTGCTTTCCTCAAACAACTTCGAAAATAAATCGCCATTCCTCTCTTCAGGCGGGCTCCTGACTTCAACATCTTTTGAAAATAAATCGCCATTCCTCTCTTCAGGCGGGCTCCCGACTTCAACAACATCTTTTGAAAATAAATCGCCATTCCTCTCTTCAGGCGGGCTCCTGACTTTAATCATTAACTCTGAAAATTAAACGCCATTCCTCTCTTCAGGCGGGCTCCCGACTTCAACAACATCTTTTGAAAATAAATCGCCATTCCTCTCTTCAAACCGGCTCCCGACTTCAATCATCAACTTCTGAAAATTAAATCGCCATTCCTCTCTTCAAACGGGCTCCCGACTTCAATCATCAACTACTTGAAAATTAAATCGCCATTCCTCTCTTCAGCGGCTCCCGACTTCAACAACATCTTTTGAAAATAAATCGCCATTCCTCTCTTCAGAGGCGGGCTCCCGACTTCAACAACATCTTTTTGAAAATAAATCGCCATTCCTCTCTTCAAGCGGGCTCCTGACTTCAATCATCAATTTTGAAAATAAATCGCCATTCCTCTCTTCAGGCGGGCTCCCGACTTCAACAACATCTTTTGAAAATAAATCGCCATTCCTCTCTTCAGGCGGGCTCCGACTTCAACAACATCTTTTGAAAATAAATCGCCATTCCTCTCTTCAGGCGGGCTCCCGACTTCAACAACATCTTTTGAAAATAAATCGCCATTCCTCTCTTCAGGCGGGCTCCTGACTTCAACAACATCTTTTGAAAATAAATCGCCATTCCTCTCTTCAGGCGGGCTCCCGACTTCAACAACATCTTTTGAAAATAAATCGCCATTCCTCTCTTCAGGCGGGCTCCTGACTTCAACAACATCTTTTGAAAATAAATCGCCATTCCTCTCTTCAGGCGGGCTCCCGACTTCAACAACATCTTTTGAAAATAAATCGCCATTCCTCTCTTCAGGCGGGCTCCTGACTTCAACAACATCTTTTGAAAATAAATCGCCATTCCTCTCTTCAGGCGGGCTCCTGACTTCAACAACATCTCACTAACTCCATCCCATCCATGTCGCCTTCCTTTGCTTCCTGCACCACTTTCTTCTTCCTGCATCGCTTCTTGGGCCATCCTTTCTTCCGAATTACCTTGTTTTGGAATTACTTTCCTCCCGGGTTGTGTTATTTTTCTCTCGACCGCTGGGGATGTCTTTGGAACTAATTACTTACCTGCTGGGGTAATGCTGCTGGGAAAATCTTCTTTATTTCCTCCTTTTCTACTTCCTTCAGAACCTTTATTCTCTCTCGAGATCGCTGGGGATTGAAGTGTCATCAGCTGGGGATTACCCTGTCGGGGGATCCCCTTTCCTTCTTCCTCTTTCCAAACCTCCTTCGGGGCTCGCGCTTCGCTCCCTTGAAAAACTTGTAGGATATAATGCTGCCGATGAAATCTCGAAATCAATGTTTCATTTTCCGAGGACTGCTGAGGGTGATACCGGCTTTTTGCCTTTCTGAACGCAAGCTTCCTCGTCTTGTCCTCTCTGTTGGGGGTATAATTTCATCTATCACAGCTTGTTGTTTTCTTTCTTTCAAATCTGCTGGGATAACCGGGTTCAAAGATCATTTCCTCGTGTTATCTAGCTTCTTTCCCTAACCAAGTATTTGGTTTCGAGAAAATTTTCGCAACAGGAGAAAATTTTCTGCCCCAGTTTGAGAATCTTCTTCGTGGCATGCTTTGCTGCTGACAACCCCTTTTTTCCTTGTTTCAAATCAAAGAAAAATTGGTTAGTTTTAAAATGTGGTGGCTGGTTGTGGTGCTCCTGCTGGGGATTGTTCTCCTCCTCTTTCCCTGCTCTGTGTTTCATTATCAGAACTTGCTGGGGATGTTATTATTTGATGATACTCATGCTGGGGATGGGTTTTTCCATTTATCCCTTCCCCGTTCCGTGTTTCTCAACTTGCTGGGGGTTATTTTGTTGAAGATGAGATTTCCTTTCTTCCTTTACCACTCTGTGTTGTCCGACCACCTCGGAATTTGCTGAAGATAACACTGCCGGTAGATTTTCATTTCCTCAAAATTGGTGTTTCACTCTTCTTGAAGGTTGTCGAGGATGACACTAGTTCGAAGACCATTTCCCTTAAGACTTTCCTTCTTCCCCAAGTGGGTATTGACTTCCAGAAAATTTTCAAACTTGAAAAGAAAATTTTCTGCCCCAGTTTAATAATCTTCTTCGCACCCTACTTCTCCGCCGTCAATGGCATTTCCTTGCTTTGCATAATAATTGGAAAGTTGGTGGCAAGTTTTGAAGTCATTTCTCACTTGTTCTGACTAGACAGACTTTGATGGGGAATTTTTGATAAAAATGAGAAAGATAAAAAGAAACAAAATAGAAGACAAGGGAAAAAGAAAATGACTCTCTAGCAAGAAATATCTATAAAAACTTATCAAACGCGAATACCAACTCCACTGGTCATGACATGCACATATGGTCTATCCTTCGTCGTTAATTGCCTTTCACGATTTCTGTCTCGTGATTTCCATCTGATTATCACCTTTATTCGACTTGTAGTGCCCGAAGGGTTTTCACTTTCAAGCCTCTCTTATTTTGATTTTCTCTCAGCTTTCGTCGTCTTATGGTGCCTGTGAAGGTTTTCACCGGTAAGACTCTCTCATTTGTATCACTTTTAGCCGGGGATTGGGGTGTCACTGCCAAGACTCTCTCGTATTTCCTTTCTGCTGAGAATCAACGTCTTTTCTGCCGAGAATCAACGTGTTATATTATGATAGGACTCTATCCCTCGCCTGACGCGGCATCTTTTGAAGACTGATCGGAAGGTCTTTCTTTGGACCGTAATGTGGGATTTGGATAAGGCTAGAAAGAAAGGGTATTGAAGGCTCAAAACAAAATCAATTTTGGGTTCAAAATTTACAACCTTCGGACCTAAATTTATTTACAATAAACACAATTTTTCTTTGCCCCAGTTTTATACTTGGGGATTTTTATTTCTTTATTTACACTATGACCGAGTTGTGAAGCGCCTACGTATCCTCTTTAAGGAATCAGGTCAAACGTAGTTCCCATTTCCTCTTTTCAAATTTCTTTTTCCACACATTTTTTTCTTTTTCTTTTCTTTATCTCTTTTTGTTGTTTTCTTTTTCTTTACTTTTCTTTATCCCTTTCTTCTTTTGCCTTTCAAACTTGTGTTTCTAGTCTTTGCAACTAATTCCGAAGGAGGGGTATGAAAGAATTTAAATTCAGGCTCAAAGGGTTGACGATGGATAAAGTGTTTGGATAGCAGAACAAAATGCCTTCGTCATTCCAATCTTCAAAACATGCCAAGCGTAAACAACACAATTAATATTCATCATATCTTTAAAGCACTGTTGGGCAACACTCTCATTATGAACGACCCCATGTCAATTTTGGCCAGCTTGCCTTTGACTGTTTCTTTTTACTTGCCCCGGTTTCAGATGACTCGGGATCCGAATAGTCTCAAGTTGTTTTTGTTTCCTTTATATGACCCGATCATCTTCCAATTGCTTCATGATTAACTTTTAGAATTAAGCCATAATTATGTGTGCGCATGTCATGTCACTAGATTCGGCGTTTGAGCACAAGACAAATCTAAAGGGTAAAAAGAACTAAACAAATAAAATGACCGGAAGTAACAAAAGACCGAAAGCTTCATTAAACTAATGACGAAATGGTTCAATGACAAAACAAGCAAAACAAACTAGAGTACGGCCCTGAAACAAAACTGGGCAAGACCAAAGCAAACTGCTAGGACAAAAGGGTTTGACCACAAGAAAACCCTGAAAATAACTCGGACAACAAAAATGACGACAAAACGAACCACCAAAGCTCCATCTAGCTGACCAAAAGATGGAGTATCTTCCCAATTACCAAGCACAACATTTTAGCCACTAAGTTCTGCATCAATATTGCCAAGGCTGCCAACTGCTTCAACATTTTTAGCTCCAGTCGGTACACCCCCCAGGGGATTTGTGTGTCCCATGTCATCATCATCGACCACAATCAACCACCCTTTTTGAATCATTCTTTCTATTTCCTTTTTCAAGGTACGACAACTCTCAATATCGTGCCCTCTGACATTGGAATGGTATGCACATCGTGCAGTAGGATCGAAGCTTCTTGCACGTGGATCGGGAGTGTATCCGGGGAGCGGCGTAATCAGGCCGACATGTTTTAACTTTTCAAACAGACTTGCATAGGACTCTCCGATAGGGGTGAGCGCCTTTTCTCGCTTCAGCAACCTTTCCTCCCTAAACGCCTTATTTGGCTTGAAACCTGACCCGGGGGGTTTCCGGTATGTTCGTGGGGGTTGGTAAGCCTTTTGTGGAGCTGGGTACCTGGAAGGTGAAGTACGATTTTGGTTGTCCCGGGGAGAGTAGTGGTGTTGGGGACGGGAGTAGCGTTGTGAAAACATAGTCGGGGGACGAGTAATTGAGTTACTCGAATGGCTGGAGAAGTTGTGATAGGCGGGTATATACGGAGAGTGCGGGAGATCATCTGGCATCGGGTTCATGGTACGGGTAAGGACAGAGTCCAGGAAGCTAGGTGGTGGCGGAGGTGGTGCTTTTCCATCCATCCACGCCCGATACATATCAGCCACGTGTTGTCTCAATATCTTGACCTCCTCTACTAACCCGTGGTTCCGTTCAACCAGCTGTTGTCGGGTACCTGTACCAACCCACTCAGTCTTGAGATTATCTGCCATTGTCCTCTGACTTCGTCTTACGGGGAAGAGTTATTTCAGAACCACAACCAACCACCTTTCTGGAAATGGACACAACAAAACAAAGCCAGCATGTCAGCATTAAGGTATCCCGCTTATTGATCATTCTTCTTTTTTTTTTTTTTTTTTTTTTTGGTTATGGAAATGGTCGAATCCTATGTGGATTGCCTACGTATCATGACCCCGCATGAATCAGACCGAGCGTAGTTCTTGCAAATTAATGCAAGAAATAAAGAAATGTTTATTTGATTTTTTTTTTGATTTCTTTTTTTTTTTCTTTGAAGGAAAATTATAGAAGCCGACTCCAACTACAAACTTGTGTAGGAGATTTCTACAAGAAAAAGAATATTTTTTAGTGTCAATTATGACTATTTCTACAAAATTGGCCACATAATGGCTTATTTGACAAAATGACTATTTTTGCAAAGTTTACTTAAGAAAGATAAACTTGAGATATTTTTTATCTTGTGGCTCATGGGGCATCGTTCGGCATCACCATAAACCAACACAAGACTATTTTTCATAAATTGGCCATGTAATGGCTTATTTAGACAAAGTGGCTCTTTTTGCAAAATTTTATTTAAGAAGATACAAATTCAAAATTTTTATTCTGGGGCCTATGGGGCATCGTTCAGCACCGACACATGCCAATACAAGACTGAGGAAGTTAAAATGCAAAAATGTGGCTATTTCAGCAAAATTCCCGCCATGTAATGGCTTATTTGATAAAGTGGTTATTTTTGTAAAGTTGAGTGATGACTCAACCTTGATTTTGAGGCTACGGCCTTTCAACATTTCCGCGAGGGAATATTTCAAGGCTGTGTCCAAAATTATTTAAAATGACTCAAAGTGGCTATTCTTGCAAAAACGGCCTTCTGGTGTCCTTTCGAGGGACATTCGGCTTATTTTAAGCAAGAATAGCATCACCCGACTTATTTATAACAAAATAAAAATTTTGACATTTTTTTGGTTATTTTTGCAAAAGGGGTGTGAACCCGGACTTGATTTTGCGGCTATGGCCTTGCAACATTTCCACAAGGAATATTTCAAGGCTGTGCCCGCAAATTATTAAAAATGACTCAAAGTGGCTATTTTTACAAAAACAACCTTCCGGCGTCCTTTCGGAACATTCGGCTATTTTCAAAAGCGGCATCACTTTGATTTATTGACAAAATTAAACACACACATTTTTTTTGATTTTCTTTTTTTTGAAAAGGGGTGGTTGAACCCGATGAGGGTTGCCTACGTATCTCACATCCAATGAGAATCAAACCCACGTAGTTCGGTCAAACAAACTACATCTTTAAAGGAAACAAACTATTTATTATTTTTTCACACATTTTCTTTTTTTTAAGTTTAAAACAAAATTTTTCTTTTTTTTTGTTTTTAGTAAAAAAAAAACAAACTATTTTGAAATCACATATTTTTTTTATTTTACAACAAACGTTTTTTTTTCTTTTTAAGTAAAAAAACAAACTATTTTGAAACTATTTTTTTATTTTGATCAAACATTTTTTTTTATTTTACAACAAACATTTTTTTTTTCTTTTTAAGTAAGTAAAAAAACAAACTATTTTGAGACTATTTTTTTTCATTTTCCTCAATATAAATAAAACGGTTAGCCTGCAAGTCTGAAGCAAATATATGCATAAAACAAACAGGATGCAGCAGGATGGTCTTTTCATTTCAGGTCACCTGTCCTAGACGGACCCAACTCCAGTGTTGAGTCCCCTAAGTCAAATGCAACATGATGCAAATAAACGTTCCTACTAGGGATCCGGCATGAAGCTTTGTTATTCTAGGTTTAAAAACCTGGGTTTATTGTTCTAGACCTGGCTTACCCGAGCGGACAACTCGAGCCGAGGAGGAGGCAGCAACCCGGGAATACAGGAAGCTTCACCGGTTTTGCAACTTATCCAAACCTCGTTCTAAGGTGGGAATTAGACACTATACAGAAAAGAAGTCACACGAAGTGCACCCTTCTTCATGATTTAGAAGACTCGGAGAGGAGATTGGTTTCGGCACAATTTATATGTACAGTTCAAAAAAATATCAAAGCGATAAAAATATCATTTTGCACATTAATACAAACGTATAATAAAATCAGATAATAAATAAGCCAAATACAACAATTATTCCAAGCTCGAATTCTTAAACCCCGAACCAGTGGTTCTGGGTTTATCATCCCCAGCAGAGTCGCCAGAGCTGTCACACCTCCTTTTACCGCACCCGCAAGGATGCAAAGAGTTTTTCCAATTAAAGGACAATCGAGGCGGGAATTATTTAATTATTTCAGAGTCGCCACTTGGGAGATTTATGGTGTCCCAAGTCACCGGTTAAATCCCGAACCGAGGAAAAGAATGACTCTATTTAACAGTCCGCGAACCAGAAATCCGGATAAGGAATTCTATTAACCCGGGAGAAGGTATTAGGCATTCCCGAATTCCGTGGTTCTAGCACGGTCGCTCAACTATCGTGTTCGGCTTATTTATCTGCCTTTTTTACAATTATGTACTTAGTGCAAATTAATATCCCTTTACCGCTTTTATTATTGATTATGATTTACGAAAGAGAAAGTTGCTTAAAAATATGCTTCCGAATCACGTCACATGAAATGCACCCGGATCCTCGACATATTCTTATTCAACATTTCGGGGTTTGGCTTTTGGGTCGCATGAAATGCACACCCGTATTTAAGAAGGTAGAACTAAAATATGCGCCCGGAGCGATTACTTATTTACGCTATTGAGAAGGACGTGATATTTGCTAAGAAACGACACATCTCAAAATCTAAGTATTTTATATGTACATTTATGAAGGCCTTGCGATTAATGTAACTATTGGGCGAGGCGCACCTTTAATTCAAATCTAAAGCGAACTACATCCCACTGTATTTTACTTAGGAGTTGATTCCAAATTATTTAAAACTTGCTACGAACCACACCACATGAAATGCGCATGTGGTTCCTGACACGCTTTATTTGCTCTTGCCCGAAATTGGGGTCGGGTCACATGAAATGCACCCCCGACTCCTTTAATCTAATTACGTTATTCAGTTGAGTAATAACTCACTAGCTAATCTTGCTTTTAACATAAGATCTAACATTAACAGATTTGGAGATTACACACATGAATAGAGAAGATTGAAAAGAGATACAACGGACTAATTCAGGTTTACGTGCATATCTACTGATATTGTATCTTTGATCTAGCTACATTTCTCCATAACCAAAACTAGCACTACAAACTTAATTAAAGAATAACAGAACGTAACAAACATAAGAACTTTGGACGACTACATGATTCGACAGACTTTAAACACAAGCTTCAGGCTTCATTCTTTTCGAACCAAGGAACTACAATAACAGAGATGTGTACCTGGAATACGGACGAAGAAAGATGAGTGAGCAGTGAACAGAGTGGCACTCAACAGTATTGGCAGTAACCAAACATCAACCAAACAATCCCAGCAATCAGATTTCAAGAAGAGAAACCAATGATAAAAGTTTGAATACTCCAAAGATAATCAACAAAGAATTCCCAATCAAACGAACCTCTACGCCTCTGAAATGCCCCAAAACTTGTGCACCCAACCGATCGAATCCCAAGTGACTTCAAACAACAAACCAAACACCCAAGGTTCTGCCTATTGATTGAACCCGTGTGGATAACAGAAAAAGATACAGAGAAGTGCCAGCTATCCTTCAGTTCTAGAGTTAACTGAAACTTCAACTCCTAGATAGCAAACAGAAAGAACAAGCACCAACACAAACAGAAGCAACAGCAACAAACCAAACACCCAAGTCTCGACAAACAACAACAACAAACAAGTAGTCTCTTTACCAACTGAATAACAGCAAGACAGTAGCCGAGCACCAATGGAACAGTAACAATGTTGCTATGTGTATGTATTTCTGCCTCTGTCTGTATGTTTCTTTGAATACCAGATGGAATCCAACGAAAAATTTCAAAGACAGACTTGTAAGTTATCAAAGAAACAGAAGAAAATCCAGATCCTTGGAATCAGTGCCCTCTTCTCTGCAACCCCCGCTCTATATATAACCAAAACAGGCCAGCAGAAAACCACTCAACCTTTGCCCATCCCTCTCTGCCAGCCCACTAAACCCCTGTGTTTTCAGCCACTAAGTTTTGTCAAGTGTGGGCTTAATTAGTTTAAATGTTGAGTGAGGACCTGGTGGAATGTCCTGCTGTAACAGCAGGTTCCACTGGGCTGTGTAGGGTATTAAACTATCTTATGTCTCATTAATCCCCTTATACTAATGCTAGCAGCAAATTCTTAACTTAAAGTCACAACCATTCAAGAGCCTCATTTGGTGATGCTTCGGATCAATTAAACATCCCTACTCAAATCAAAATGTGTTAATCACTGTATGGTATTTCAGACTAATCAACTTATGCAATTAAACGATCGCAATACATAACACTGATAACAAATCAATTAGCCCAACGATGATTCTGAAAATCTCGGCAATAATGACAAACAAATATTCGACGACGCTAATTGACGCGAACACGTATTTGACAACATTCGATTAACCGATTACGATATGTGTAATCGACAACCAAAATCCGACAAACAGTGACCAACAAATTTTCGGACAAAGCATTTCATAATTCCAACATCTAACAACTTGACGATATTAACAACGAATTGAATTCGACTAACAACTACACGTTATCAACAAAGAACAACAACTAACAGATCGACCAAATAAAAGGTCCCAAAGAGATGAGGAGAGAAATGAAAATGGCATCCGAATCTCAACGATATCGACAACAATTGAGAACTACTATAGGGCCGTGTATAATTAAACAAAACGGAGAAGAAAACAAATACCTTTGAAGAAGAAAGTGTTCGGCCGACTTGGGTCTTCGCATTCGGGGTCGAAAAGACTTTAATTGAAATGTTTTTAAGTAAAAACAATCCAATTAAGGTCTACCAGACCCCAATTTCCTTTTGAATTTAGACGAAAATCCCTAATCTTGAATTCTAGGGTTCATGCAGTCACGTGTTTTGGGGTTCGATGGTTTCCGGTTATATTTGAGCAAAACTAAAGGTGGTTTGGTGATTAGGGAGATGAGGTGAAGGCATGGTATCATTTTGGGACGGTTTGGCTTTGGTTGAGTGTTGTACTCGAATCTTCGATTGAAGATTCGAGAATTTCTGTTTGGATTCGAGGTTAGCTAGGCACGGGGTTGGAATGGGGAGGTTGAGATGAAGACTTGGTGTGAAAATGGAGGGATTTGGACGACGGCCGCCGGCGGAGGCGATTTCCGGCCGGCGGCGTGCGGTGGTAGTGACGGCGGGAGGCGGCCGGTCTTGAAGAGGTATAAAGAGTGAGTGTATTTTAGGGTTTTGGGGGGGTTTGGGTTAATTTGGGTATATTGAAATTGTATTTTTAATCCTGGCCATTGGATAATAACAATCCAACGGCTCAGATCAAACAATGAGGGTGATGGGGCGGTTCGGGTATGGGGCAAACCGGGTTTGGAGTTGATTTGGGCTGGGTAAGGGGTAGGATTTGGGCTAATGTTTGGGCTGATTTTGTTTGGACTTGGACAGGTTTTGTTATGTATTTGTCCTCTCTCTTTTTTTCTTTTAATTCCTAATTCAAACCTAAAAATTCTAAGTTAAATTACCTAAAAATCCTAAGTAACATATATATATATATATATATATATATATATATATATATATATATACATATATACTAACCTATAACACAACTATTTTTTACTACAATTAGCCCACATAATTACATATCACTTAAATGTAAACCGTATAATATTAAACACTAAAAAATGCAACACATAATGTATATATTTTTTGTATTTTACTAATTTAAACAAATAAACACGCACACAAAAAATGCAGATTTAAGATAAAAATAACACAAAATCACAAAAATCATGCCCAACATGAAATTATTTTATTTTGAATTTTCTGGGAGTATTTCTCAGGTAAGGCAAAAATCACGTGCTCACAATTAGTAGTGAGAAGCATGCGCACATCACTTCAGCAATGGCAACGGAGATGAAATAAAGAGTCCATGTGCTCTTTTAGTTTGTGGAAGAACAACCATTAGACTGAATTTGTCATAAAATTGAGATTATTTCGTTTTCTTCCTTATTAAAGAAGAGTTCACGGGTCTTATTTATTAAGGGGGGGGGGGGGAGGGAAGAATGGAAAGCCCTCACTTTAATGATGTGACATTTTGATCCCCTTTTCCTCCCCCCCCCCCCCCCGCTTTGGTTGAGGAAAAGGTCAACACAAATATCTTATTTTGAAGCAATCTCTGGAGTTTTGTCTTATCCGAACGACTCTGGCAAGAAAATAAGGTTTTCTATGGAGCTCCAAGTATATGCTATTGGGATGGATGAGGGAAGAATGGAAAGCCCTCACTTTATTGATGTGACATTTTGATCCCCTTTTCCTCTCATCCTCCCCCGCTTTGGTTGAGGAAAAGGTCAACACAAAGATCTTATTTTGAAGCAATCTCTGGAGTTTTGTCTTATCCGAACGACTCTGGCAAGAAAATAGGGTTTTCTATGGAGCTCCAAGTATATGCTATTGGGATGGATGGATCCTACTAGCTCTCCCCCTCAAGAACCGTACGAGTGAGTTTCCCCCTATACGGCTCAAGTGGGGAAGGCCCTTTCCTTCGTGCTTGGTAAGCGCTTCGCTGCAGTACTGCTAGCCTATCGGCTAGATCCAAGCTTCGTCTGTGATTGCTCATTATTTGTGATGCCTTATTCTGTCACCCGATATCTAAGTCAGCACTGACAAAGATCTCTTGATTCTTCAAAGCCAGACCGACTTGGAAGCAAGATACTAGTTCACATTTCAGGTTCTCTCTTTATGCGTGGCAGAATTCACTCCTTTGTGAGCCGATTTGTGATCTTTGTCATTTAACTGCTCAAACCTGCAATCAAGCGCAATTTGTAAGCAATTGAGGACTGATTATGTTAATTTATGCACAAAGTTTAGGCAAAGATGGGTATAAATCATGTAAAAATCACAATTATCAATTACCTCTCACCGTTTTATTGATCTCTACAAACTTCTCTTTGCATCCACCCATATGATTGCTTGCTCCATTGTCCAAATACCACGAGCTGCAATCATGTTGTCTTCTTCCTTGAGTGCCATCAACAATGTTGACTCATTTTCTTCTTTCTTGTCATCAACAAGGTTAGCTTTCTCTTCAACATTGCTACGATATTCCCAAGAGTAATGGCCAAATTTATGACAATTATAACACTCAATTTTTGATTTTTCATACCTTTGTCTATTATTGTCTTGATAGTAGCCATGTCCTCTTCCTCCTCTTTGTCCACGACCACGACCTCTAAATGTTTGGTGGATTTTAACTTCATTGTTGAAGTTGTTACCATTATTTCTTTCTCTTCCATGACCTTCTCGGCCTCGACCTCGTCCATTTCCTCGATAGCTTGTTTCACCTCCATATTTCTTGAAAGATGCCTGAGTTTTAAGAAGTTGCTCCAATGACACTTCTTGTCTCCTTTTGATCTTTTCTTCATGGGCATGTAACGAACCTTCCAATTGCTCCACCATCTTAGAGTCTAAATCTTTAGACTCCTCAATAACACACACCACAAAATTAAATTTAGGTGTTAATGTGCGAGGGAACTTTTCTACCACACGGACATCTTCTATGTCCTCCCTGTATCTTCTTAGTTGATTTACAATAGTCTTCACTTTTGAAAAATAATCCGAGATAGCATTCAGATTCTTTCATTTTTAAAATTTCAAAATCAGCCCTTAGAGTTTGAAGTTTTACCTTTTTTTATTTTGTCAACTCCTTGAAGAGAATTTTGTAAAATCCCCCAAGCTTCCGTTGAAGTGGTAGCATCTGCCACATTCTCAAATATGGCATCATCCAAACATTGGTGGATGAGAGTGAGTGCTTGTTGATTCTTATTCCTTGTCTTTGCCAATACCTCTTTTTTATTTTGAGGCAGAACTTCCTCATTATCGGATTTTGCATACTGTCACGACCCAAACCCCGATCGTGATGGCGCCCAACATATTGCTAGGCAAGCCCGACCATCTTATCCATTAAACCAGTCAATTATAAATTATTACTGATCAATCGACGTAATTAGCTTGTCTTTATAACAAATCAAGAAGCGTAGAAATGAAATACACGAATACAGTCCCAACCAAATCGTGGTGTCACAAGTCTGAGCCTCTACAAATGAGATCTACTACACAATCAAGTCTAGGCAGAATGGAGACAACAGAATGATACAAAGGAAGAGGTCAGGTACTGCGAACGTCGGCAGCTACTTCGAAGTCTTCACAGAATGTGGATAATAAAGCAGTTGCGACAGCTCAACTGCCCTCCTGAACCTGTATATATGCATAAAAAAAAGATGCAGGGGAGTGGGGTGAGTATATTTCAACTCCGTGAGTGATAATAATAAACAATAACCGAAAATAAGAACTCTTGTACTATCACTATACAGTTCTAAGGGTAACCTCACAGATAAGTCATCTCAACAGCGAATACTCCCAAATTTCAATCCACATCTATCTCACCAAGGTCCCACATTGACCTAGTCCTCACTCGTACTGCTACGGCGTATAGCCGATTCATTGTATATATATATGTATACATATGTCTAAAATGCGGCGGCGCGTAGCCCGCTGCGATATGTATATAAGTATATATATAAATGTATAAGTAAAACGCTGCGAAGTGCAGACCGCTCCAATACATATACCGCTGCGGCGCGCAGCCCGCTCCATTTAACGTCGACATCGCTCACTGGGGGTGTATACGTACTTCGGAGGGGCTCCCTAGGCCCAAGCACTATGATGCTGCGGCGTGCAGCCCGATCCACACATGTATTACTTCGGCGTGCAGCCCGATCCAATATATATATGTATATATATTTATACTGTTGCGGCGCGCAGCCCAATCCTATAATATACACCAGCGCTCACTGAGAATGTGTGCAGACTCAGACTTCGAAGGGGCTCCTACAGCCCAAGCGCAATAATATAAGTTATACGGGTATAAGTTATAATGGGATAAGTTATGCTGGGCAGTCCGATCCACATGTATATATTACTGCGGTGTGCAGTCCGATTCAACACATATACTGCTGCGCGCGTGCAACCCGATCCAATATAGGTATATACATATAATATCTCATAGTAGGTCCTCCACCCTATCCCAGTCAATATAGACTTGTGTGAGCACATGATTTTTGCACTAGGCAAATAATTCCAAAATTAAAATAAACATATTTTTGAGTGCAATTACTTGCTTTGCGTGAAATTAGTTATATTTTTGTGTGTTTGAATAAGTAAAAATTAGAAAAAATCAAAAAAATAGTAGTAATTAGTTTGTTAGTTTAGTTAATTAGAAAATTAGCAAAATAGCTTAAATAGGAGAAAATAAAGGAAAAAATAGCAGAAAAATTGCAAAAAATATTAGAAAATTAGAGTAATTAGTAGATTAGGATTTATAATTTTTCATAAAAGAAAAAGAAAAAAAAATATAAAAGAAAAGTACATAAAAATTGATTAAAATCGAAAAATACAAAAAAAAAATGGGTTGTGTAATTGAATCTGGGCCAATTGTGGTCCAAATCGTTGGCCCAGTCCTTGAGCCCAAAGCAGACCCGGTCCAGGCTTTTAATTGATTTGATCCCAGCCGTCCAACTTCATTGATCTAACAGCTGGGATATTTAGTGGAATTATGGGTTTAATTAATTGTGGGAGATTTGATCTTGGCCGTCTGTGTGATTTAATCCAACGGCCAAACACTTTGGTCTCATAAGCGGCGGAACGACGGCGTTTTAGTAACGCCCGTCCTCAGCCGTTGATCTCCTTCAATGAACGGTCGAGATTATCTCGTATATGTGGCCTATATAAGGCTTATGTCCGAGAATGGTTGGCATTTTTGCCAAAATCTTAACCTAGCCGCCCTTCACCCCTCCCTTCTCTCTCTCGTCTTCATCACAGAAGCCCTAGGCGGCCATGGCGGCCACCACCTTCCACGGTGGTCGCCGGCTCTTCTTGTCACTCCCTTTCATCTCATCTTCTTCTCCTCCGTCTTCTTTACCCAAAAACCCCCAAAAAAACACCCTGCTTTTCAAAACCCCGGTCACCGGAGTTACACCGGTGACCACCAAAGTATGGAGAACCACCTAAAACTAATGCCGATCTCTTCCTCTCTTCATGATCTATCCACCCATACCAATGGCTCCCCTCGAAAGTCCCTTGAACTTCTCGAATATCCCAAAAAGGGTCGTCGGAACCCTAACTCCGGCGACCCCAAGTTCGAACCCCAATCAAGACCTCATCTTTTACACCTCCTAAAACACCCCCTGTAACTCAAACCTCAAAAGGCTTCACCTTTAGGCCTTGAAAAGAAGAAACAGAAAAGGAAAATCGAAGGGAAAAGATCTGGAAAAGAATAAGAAAAAAGAAAAGAAGGAATAAAAAGAGTCTGAGAGTCTGAGGGAATGAAAAGGAAAAGAAAAGAGTTAGGAAGCTCGGGGGACCGGCCCCGCAAGCTAAGTCCCCCATCCTTTAGTCTTCTTTAGTTTAATAGGATTGTCTGTTATTTCTTACATGTTTTGATCCTGATTGATTTCTGTGTTTAGCATGTTTTCTTGTCCTTTCTGATTTTTAAGTTTGCATTCTTTAATTGTTTGCTGTTTGATTATGTTCCCCGTAGTTCTGAAGTTCACATCTCTTTGTTGCTTTACTTTGTTAATTGTTGACCCTGCTATTCTGATTAGTTGTTTCACATGCTAGCCTAAGACTTTTCTGTTTATTTTCTCATGTTAAGCATTTCCTCTCCTTCTGTGTTTTAGTTAATGTCTGTCGCTTGTTTATCATTATGATTATTTCTTCTGTTTTGAGATCCCGTGTTAGTCATATTGCCTCTATTTCTTTGCTTTCATATATGTTTCTCTTGTTTTGTGCTTCGCATGTTAGATATAAGATTCTTATATAATTATGTCTTCTTTTATTCTATATCTCTTGCATGTTTCTTTAGTGATTAATTATAGGGGGTTCTTTGCCTGTTTCTTCTGAGCATGTTAATAATGGGATTTTTATCTGTTGATTGTCCTGTTTTTATGGTTCTCTGCTATAAGTTCAAAAATTTCATCTTTCCCCTGTCATTTTAATTGATGAGTTGTGAGTCACTGATCTATATCTTAAGTTCAAGTTACTGTGGCCATTTTTGTTGTCTTTCGCTTTAATGATCTATGAAAGAATCAGGCTTCTTTTTCACCTTGTCCATCTTTACAATTGTTTGCCACCAATCATGTTAAGTCATAAGAGTCACTTTGAATTCCTTTTGTTTCTTCACCTGGTAGATATTATAGTCTGTTTAGTTCTTACAGTCCAACTTTCTCCCATTGTCATAAATGCATAGTTTGGATAGTAGCTTAACTTCATTCTTTTCTCATCATTACATTAAGTTGTCTTTAAAATATACTGGCTGATTTTTCTTGTTTCTTTGTCACTGTTTCTCCATACTCTTCTTGTCATCATCTTCATCTCATTTGTCATGCATTTGTGCTAGGATTAGGAATGTTGTTATTTGCTTCTTCATGGCTTTCTTGTTCCCCATCCTCACTTTTCACATATATACATCAAGCTAAGGTTGGTGCTTGAAAGTAAATTCTGATTACCATGTTTATGTTATGTGGCTAAAGTCCATTGGGTTTATGACCAATTGAATCTGTTGACTGTTTTGTGAAGGTTTAGTTTTTCAGTATGCCATCTAGCATGAAATGATTGTGACTATGCCTGATTGATGTTAATGGACATGTTGCTACATAAGTTTAAGATATGTGAGTTGATTAGTTGAGGTTCAACACTATCAAACCCCTTTTCTGAGTTTTAATTAATCAATGAACATTATTTGGCTTTATGTGGTTATGTGTGCAATTATATGTTGAAATGGCTAAGTTTGCAATAGTTTTATGTTAAGTATGAACACTGTTGATGTCTATTATGCTTAGGAAGATTGGTTATAGTTGTTAGTACTAGTTCCATGAAAGTGGTTAGTTTTGAAATAGGACTAAAACTGAAAATGAACAAAAATAGGCTATAGGTTTAATAATTGGCCTAAGAATGGTCAACCTTGCAAAGGGTTGACCAATTCCGTGAGCCCTAACACACAGCTCACTGTTTAACAGTGGCTGGTTGTGCAAAGGGCTATGTCTGCAAATGCAGACTAGCCCAGGCTCTATATTGAGCCCTGAACAGCAAAGTGGCCAAACCTGTAAAGGTTTTGGGCCTAGCTGTTCAGTATATGGCTTTAATAGCCCAAGCTAAGTCTCAACTTGAGACTGGCTGACTTTTAAATAGGTTAAACATAATAACAAAACAGGCTATGCCTGCAATTAGCTTTAATTAAGAATAAATTGGTCTTAATTGACTGAAATTAGTTTAAAAGTGGCTAAAATTGAAATAGTTCTTAAGAATAAATCTGGCCAGCCCTTAAATACTAATGCCAGGGCTGGCCATTAGTTAAATAGGTGCAAAATTAGTTGAAGTCTGCCCTAGGCAAAGCTAGTAAATCAGCAGTGCCCTTAGGGGCACAATTGGGAATTGAAAAGGTAAAATAGTAACTAGTAAGAACTTAGGAGGGTAATAGGGACATTTATGCTCCTGATTTCTGCTATTTTGCAGAGATTTAGGGGTATAATGGTCTCTTAAAAATGGGAAATCTGTAAAAATCTCAAACCCCTAAGGTTATACTAGTAAAAGGCCCTAAAAGGAATCTTTTAGAACCTTCCAGCACATGCTGGAAGGGTTTTAGTAACTGAAAATGGGACTAAAGTGTAGAATAGGTAATTTTAGGAGGGGGGAAGTGGGATTAATCCCATTACTTCCTCCCCAAGTATTCAACCCTAAAAGGTTAGCTATAAATATCTCAAAAGAGGGGCTGAAAAAGGGGGATTCCACTGATAACAATCCGAGCTAATATTTGGGGTTCCAAAATCTGATAAATCTGAAATATATCTGGGGTTCTAAAATTTCAGTAGTTCTGAACTTATTCTCTACTAGTTTTATACCATAAAGTTTCAGAGTTTAGAAGAGTGATAGAATAGTAGAATTTGCTGGGTTTCTTATCAGATTTCATTGGGTTATCTACCTGGGTCTTCTCTGTTTGCTGTGGACTTTGCTACTGCTGTGTGCTGTGCTTTCCTTCTCTTCACTGTTGCATTGCTGATTGAGTCATTGCTGTTTCTTATCCTTCTCCCTTAGACTCATTGGTTCCTTTGCTATCCAGGTACATCTCTTTCCGTTTGAAGCTGTAATGGGAGTTGATTGAATAAAAAATGAAGACTCATTTCTTGAGTAATGCTGTTCTGTAGTGTTCTTTTGTAGTTTCATGTAATTAGCTTGAGATTCATAGCTCGCTCATTGTATAATGTAGTAGTTGAAAAACAGAAACCAAACAGAAATGATGTAATAGCTAGTAATAGTGGTAGTAGTAAGTAGCATAAATCACTTAGTTAATTAGGCAACACCTTTAAAACAAAGTCCAATGGCTATCACATGAGTAGATGACAATCATGATCACATAGGTAATTCATTTCATTAATCAGTCAAGTTAAAATTAGTTAAGAAGAAGAAACCATCGGATAAGGTAGATAATTGGAGTGCGATTGGCTTAATAGCATTGAATGAGTTCGATTAATGTTAATATCAGTGTTTAATCATATACATGAAGTCATATATAAGAGTAATATCTGGGTTAAGTCATATTAGAATCAGTAATTGTATATACATGAGTTCAATTTACACGGTTAGTCAGTAGCAAAATAGTATAGCTATAAGTAAACCATCCCCTTTCATCTATATATGAAGTTAAATAGCTCACTGATATTAGCTAATAATCAATCCACTGGTTAGTATAGGTTCTTTGTTAAAAAATCAAAAAACAGAAATAATCTTGTAATTCTCTGTTATTAGGTAGTTTGTTTCCAAATCTGTATTACAACTTTTCTCTTCAATTGATCAATAAATGGAATTTGATTCTTTCTTTGAGTTCAAATGTGTGTATTCTTTTACTGTTATTGTTAGTTTTGGGCTTAACTCACATTATATGCTTGAATCATGGTGTTACTTTACTAGTTACCCAAATCTTACGATTGCCTGGGCCTTAAAGGCCTGGACCGATACTGATCCTTGCTAAGCGAAACGAATAGAAGACCAGGCCCAATAAGTAATAAAATTCGACGGGCCTGGATTATTATAGTGTTAGTAATACGATTAAGGAAAGAACAAGTGTAGAAAATATAGTTAAATTAAATATTAGTATCCTTTAATGAAAATTGGGACGAGCCTCGCCCGAATAACACCGGGGCCCCCATTTAGTAATGGTATAAACACAATTAGATCCGGGAAAGCTAATAGCCAATTCCATAGCTTCTCCCAAAACATTTAAAAGCCGATAGACATTATTTTAGGGCACGATTTTAATATACCTTCCTATGAACGAGTGTGCACTTGGTGCGACTCAAATCCAAATCTCGGCAAAACCGAAATACTCCAAAAGTCATAGGCGTACTGGTTGCGGTATGACTCGAGGCGTGTTTCCGCGATGTCGCAAATTCCTAAAAAATGATATTTAACGTAAAAGCACATTATGTTGTTAAAATCTATAACTGAGTCAAACAAAAGTCAAGAACGACAATGGAGCGACCGTGCTAAAACCACGGAATCCGGGAGTGCCTAACACCTTCTCCCGGGTTAACAGAGTTCCTTATCCGGACCTCTGCTTCGCAGACATTTTAAAGAGTCAAAATTCCTCGGATTCGGGATTAATCGGTGACTTGGGACACCATGATCATTCCCAAGTGGCGACTCTGATTAATCTCTAATAAAATCCCGAACCGATTGTCCTTAAATTGGAAAAACTCCTTCCCTTACGTTATTTTATCCGTTTCGGGTAATTGAGCGTCGGGGTATACCCTACAAGTGTATTTATACACCTTACGCATGTACAGGGTAGTAAAAAGGGAGGTGTGACAGCTCTGGCGACTCCGCTGGGGACCCAACCCTGAATTTCGATTTCAGGGTTTAAGAACTCGAGCTCCTTAGAACCGCCGTTCGCGTTTTTATTTGACTTTATTATGTGATTTGAATAACATGCTATGTGCTTTATCGCTTTTGGATATTATGTGAACCTGTATATATAAAACTGTGCCGAAAACCCTTCTCTCTTCTCCCCCGGGGATGTGCTTACTGGTTGAGACTCCCCTTTCTGTTAAATGTCACCTTAAATTAAGAAAATAGAGGCCGGATAAGTTACAAAGCCGATTGACTCCGCGGGTCACCGGTACGTAGCCCCCTCCTCGATTCGAGTTGTCCGCTCGGGTACACGGTCTAGCAATCCATGAAACCATAAGATTTTGAACATAGGTCTAGGACGATTATTTGCATCATATTTGACTTAGGGGACTCAACACAGGGGTTGGGTCCGTCTAGGACAGGTGACCCGGTATTAAAAAGACCGAGCATGCTATGTGTTGCATTTTATTGTCCTTGATCGTTATGCGGACCGGCGAAAATCCCGAGATTGGAAAAATTGTTGAAAAGGAAAAAAAAAAAGAGAGAGAGGAAAATAATGATTTGTAGAAAAATAGGTACATGGAAAATTAGAAAATTTGAAAAAAATAGGTGGAACATTTTTTGAAATAACTGGTCAAATAATCTGACCGAACTACGCAGGTTTGATTCTCGCCATTAGGTGGGATACGTAGGCAACCCTTAAACGGGTCCAACCACACTTTTAGAAAAAGACCAAAAAGATTTTCTTTTCAAATAATCGAGGTGATTGCCATTTTTGGAAATGGCCGAATGTTCCGAAAGGACGACGGAAGGCTGTTTTTGCAAAAATGGCCACTTCGAAAGTCATTTTCATTTTCTTTTATTCAAAAATTGAAAATTTGCATCGAAAAAGATTTTTCCTTTTCTAAATAAAATCACCTTAATAAATGTGCAGGACGAGCACGATGATGAATGAACAATTTTCCCTAAATAAAATCCCTTTGGAGCCGAGGTTATGGTGGCAGGACATGGGATCCGATGGTCAAGACTGGGTCAAAAAATACTTGAAGGGCCTTACGGGGTTACTCGAAATAGTTCCTCGAGGTGATGTAATTAGAGCGTTGGTCTCTTTTTGGGATTCGGCACACAATGTATTTCATTTCCCAGATTTTGAGCTTACCCCTACTTTGGAAGAGATTGCCTTCTACATTGGGAAGACCGAGGTTCCGCTGAAAGGAAAATATCCGGTATCTCCGAGGATGGTGACAGTACATCGCTTCCTCGACTCTTTGAAAATTGCCCGGAATGTTCATAATGAAGATCTGGCCAACGGATTTTGTTCTTTAAGCTTCATCTACAACAGGTTTGGACATGTTGGGGGTTTCAATGACCCAACCAACAAGTTGTGCTGTAAGTCCAACCGGGCGAAATGGGAAGAACACCGGAGGTTCGCATTTTTGGTGGCATTTCTTGGAGTTGTTGTATTCCCGAGGAAAGATGGCCATATCAATATAAAAGTCGCCGGGGTAGCTACCACACTGATAGTACAAGAAAACCGTACCTTGGCCCCAATGATTGTTGCAGATATCTATCGTGCTCTGACTGCGTGCAAAGCAGGGGCTAGCTTCTTCGAGGGGTGTAACTTGATCTTGCAAATCTGGCTAATTGAGCATCTGTGCCACCACCCTTCATTCTCGAGCTATGGTTCGGCCGATCGGACATGTTTGGAAGAGTTCAATGCGAGGACAAAAGAAGTAAAGTTGCCCGAGGGAGTCCAAGGCTGGATTATGTATTTTCGATCACTAACTGGTTGGTCAAATTGATTGGACGTATGACTGGTTACCTCTTGACGAGATAATATACATGCCAACGGAAGGATCGCCGTTTTTGATCATGGGTTTGAAGAGTATACAACCTTATGCTCCATACAGAGCTTTGCAACAATTGGGTCGGTGTCAGATTATTCCGAGGGATGGAGACCTCAGTGTGCAGGCCGTGGAGATTGGTCCAGACGGGCAATTCCCGGAAGCAAGAATCCGGCAAATATGGAATGAATGCCAAAATCCGAAGATTGATACTTGTGTGCCGAATAGAGCAAGAGGGGAGATATCACCTGGATACTCCACCTGGTACCGACGAGGGGTCGAACACGAACGTCTTTCAAAGAGACCTCACTTGCAAGACCTGATAGAGCAATCCGAGGAAAATCTGAAACGGGCGGCCAAGGAAAAAGAATATAAAGCCAAAATCAGTCTGTTGGAAGATAAACTGAGAAATCTTCATTTCGAAAGCGGCTTACAAGCAGCATCCGATGAAGGGGAAAAGAAACAGCTGAAAAAAGAAAATGATATGTTGAAAGCTCAAATAGCTCAAATGAAAATTGCATCCGAGACTCCAGTCCGTTCAGCCCGGGATGAAAAGTTAATTGAGATTCTCCGGCGGAAAGTAAACGACTATGGCTTCGATTTGGATGTAGCTGAAAAAGAGTTAGCCAAGGCTCGGAAGCAAATGGACAAAGACGCCGAGGAAAGAGCCAAGTTAGTCCAGCAGCTACAAAGCAAGCACGATGTTGAAATAGCTCAGCTTAGAAAGAAAATAATCTCAACCACGGCCAAGAGCAACAAGATTATCAAAGATCTTGAGGAAGAAAGAGAATATTGCTACACGACCATGGCTAGATTAAAATTGGAGCTACAACAGGTGCAAAAGGACAACCAACATGTCTTGGACGCTCGCAATCAACAAATAAGCCGGCTATTGCAAGAAAAAGGGGTCATCAGAGAAAAGATTGTTCGCATCGCCCAGCATATCACCCGAAAGACTCAGCTTTGTGAAGATATGACTCGGAGGACTTTTGTATCTGCAGTGAAGTTTTTTGTACAACAAGTCATGGCCGACCTGGATAGGCTTCAAAGGGGTTTAGCATATAGGCCCGCGGCAAGGCCGAACGATGCCTCGCGGACACTAGGTGCATTAATGTACTCTTAGGTCATGCATCATCTTTTTTTTTTCCTTTCCTTAAACATCACTTTGTAATCAAGGTTTTGAATTATCAATGAGAAAACAAAGTGTTGTTACCAATTCTTTTACTTTATGTCATTTCCTTCATATCCGCTAGGCAAATAAATAGGAGCGTGATTATGAAAACGGCAAGAAAAAAAAAAAGAGAAAAAGCAAAAAAAGAGAAGAGAAAAAGCAAGAAAAGAGAAAAATGCAAAAAGAAAAGAAAAGAAAAGAAGAAAAGAAAGAAAAGAAAAAGAGCGGAAAAAGAAAAAGATGATTGAAATGAGCAGCGGCCGGGATGATGCATAACGATTCGAGCAAATGTGTTTGTTTTTTAAGTCGTTACATCTTATTCATGCGCTAACAACTAATGAGTGTTGATGTTTGTGAGTCCAGATTTTCTAGGCAACTGGCATACTGGCTACCCACCCATACAACACCAGGTCCAAAAAGATGACAAAGGCCGTATCCCAGGAGATCGAGGCAACCATTGTAGACCCTGCTCACGAAGAAGAGATCGTGGACGTGGCAGGGATGAAAGAAGAAATGTACAAGTTAAGGCAGCAGATGGCTGAAATGTACCAAGCTTGGTCAAGAGGTCAACCATTACCAGTCTACCCTGCTAACCCTGCATATGTCCCTCCAGCCAATCCTAACCCCGAGCCACCAACAATGAACTCGTCTTCCACCTACCCCGACTACCCTCACTACTATGCTTCCACCTCCCAAATGCCACCACCTCCAACCAAGCAAGCACCACCTCCTATACCACAAGTCGCTCCTGTATATGTGGCACCTCCGCCCGCTGTTATCCACAAATCTTCTAGCGAACCGATGTTCCATATCCAGGATTCTCACTATTACCCTCCGGAGCCGACTTTCAGACAACACGAGTCTCACGCCCCTATGATAGAAGCAAGTGCCGGGCAGGAAGAGATGGCTCGGAAAGTCAAAAGTCTTGAGAATGCTTTCCGCAACATGCAAGGGCTAGGAGGGCAAGTAAGTGTAGCCTACAAAGACCTGTGTTTGTTCCCCGAGGTGCAACTTCCTGCGGGTTTCAAGTTGCCAAAGTTCGACATGTACGACGGACACGGGGATCCGGTAGCTCATCTGAGAGGATATTGTAGCAAGATGAGAGGCGCGGGAGGAAGAGATGAATTGTTGATGGCGTACTTCAGCCAAAGTCTAAGCGGATCAGCCCTGGAATGGTATACCCGACAAGACCACACAAGATGGTTCGTTTGGGATGACTTAGCGCAAGCTTTCGCTAGTCATTTTCAGTACAATTTGGAGATCATACCCGACAGGTTATCCCTTACCAAGCTGGAGAAAAAGCCAGGAGAGAGCTTTAGAGAATACGGTTTTAGATGGAGGGAACAGGCCGCTAGAGTGGATCCGCCAATGAAAGAAGGTGAGATGGTGGACTGTTTTCTGCAAGCTTTGGAGCCAACGTACTACGGCCATCTAGTGTCTGCAATCGGGAAAAGTTTCAACGAAGTTGTGAAAATGGGAAGTTTTGTAGAAGAGGGTTTGAAGACAAACAAGATTATGAGTTTTTCGGCTATCAAAGCCACTAATCAAGCTATACAGAGTGGAAGTGGAGGAGTGATGGGAAAGAAGAAGAAGGAAGAAGTGGCAACCGTTGAAAGCAGGTCATGGAGTCGCAACCCACATTATAACCCACCTAGACCTTACCGCCAACACCCACCAAACCCGTCAACCCCATATAATCCACCACCACCATCTTACCCGCCAAATCCCTACAATGCACCAAGCCCATATAACCCACCACCACCACCATACCCTCCGACTGTACCACATTACCATCACCCTCAAACCCAAGCTTATCCACCACCACCACCCCACGTGTGGAGAGCTCAAGCTCCACACAATGTGTACCATACCCAAAATACATACCCAACCCCTAAACCTTACCGAAACCAGAATAGACCCAGGCCGGACGCTGATTGGAGAAACAAAGCAAGAAGAACATTCACTCCTCTCGGAGAGTCATATACCAGTCTTTTCCACAGGTTGAAAGAATTGGGGATGCTGAGACCAATCGCACCAAAAAATCCAAACCCACCCCCGAAAAATCTTGATTCTTCTGTCAGATGTGAATACTGTTCGGGAACATTGGGCCACGATACTGAGAAGTGTTGGCAATTAAAGAATGCCATTCAAGATCTTATTGATGAGAGGAGAATTGAAGTGCAGGCTCCCGAGGCCCCAAACATTACCTAGAATCCATTGCCGAATCACCACGAAACAAATATGATAGAACTGGTGCAGGGTGATGGCAATCAAAAACCATCTCAGGCCGTCATGATGATAAAGTCGAGTGACAAGGTAGAGAAAGAAATTGTGAAAGAGGAAGTAATTGCTGAGAAACCAAAGCCAGTAGTGATGGGAAGTCTAAAAGTGGTAGTTCCAGGTGCAAAGACAACTGTGACTGTGAAGGGAGCAAGTGCAGAGCCAGTAATCATAAAACCAGTAGTGCAAATGCCAGTGGTGAATACAAAGACTGTGCCTTGGAACTATAATAAGGTAACAGTAGTTTACAAGGGAAAAGAGATTTCTGGTGAAATTAATGAAACGCATGGACTTACTCGATCCGGAAGGTGTTTTGCTTCAGAGGAACTGAGAAAGATGAAAACGGTAAAAGAAAGTCAACTGAAGAAGCCAGTGTCGGAGGAGGAAGCAGAGGAATTTCTTAAGAAAATGAAGTCGCAAGAGTACTCAGTGGTGGAGCAGTTAAGAAAGACCCCGGCCCAGATCTCTTTGTTATCTCTGTTGATACATTCAGAGGAGCACCGAAAGGCTCTTATGAAGATTCTAAATGAAGCTCATGTTCCGGAGAAGATTTCAGTGTGTCACTTGGAAAAGATCACTAGCAAAATTTTCGAGTCTAACAGGATCACCTTTTCTGATAGGGAGCTGCCGGTGGAAGGAACTGAACACAATAAAACATTGTACCTCACAGTAAAGAGTGAAGAATCAGTCGTGACCAGGGTACTGATTGACAATGGATCGAGTGCCAATATTTGCCCGCTGTCAACCTTAGGAAAGCTGAACATTAGCCCGGACAGGATCCGGAGGAACAGTGTCAATGTGAGAGGGTTTGACGGCGGAGGTAAGAACACGTTGGGGGATATTATTTTGGAAGTGACCATCGGTCCCGTTGATTTTACGATGGAGTTCATGGTGCTTGATATTGCCGTATCATATAACCTGCTGTTAGGTCGACCCCGGATTCATGCGGCCAAAGCGGTACCATCTTCTCTACACCAGATGGTCAAGTTTGAATGGGAGCAGCAAGAGATTGTTGTACACGGAGAGGAAAACGCTTGTAATGTGGTAGCACCTTTTGACGGTACTGATGGGGATCGGGGTCCTTGGGTCTACCAAGTGACGGATGCTGTAGAAGTGAACAAGGTTGCTGAAGGAGAAACGTTACCAACCCCGACGATGGCACCAACTGCTATAATGGTGGCCAGAGAAATGCTGAAAAACGGATTTGCACCAGGGAGGGGATTAGGCAAAACCCTGCAGGGAGTCACTCAACCAGTTCAGCTTCCGGAGAATAAAGGTACATTCGGCTTAGGGTTCGAACCCACCTTTGCCGATATCCAAAGAGCCTCTAAATCCAAGAGAAACTGGACCTTGCCCAAACCCATACCCAAATTATCCGACATCTTTATCAGGCCTGGTACGAAACATCAACCATCTGCTGCAGCAAAGTGCATTGAGACCCAACTTGATGAAGAAATGCTTGGTTTTAAGAAGTTGTTCTAGGAGGTGAATACGATTGAAGCAGGGGAAGGCACGAGCAACATGGACGTGCAATTTGTGGGGCCCAGAGTCACATTGAACAATTGGGAAGCTACTCCTTTCCTTATCCGGAAGGAGTCTCGGTAGTTAGCTCAAAATTTCATCATTGTTTCCCCGAAAGTTGTTATTTTATAATTTCCCCATTCCCCCTCATGAAAAAAAAATCATCACCATGTATCCCGAACATTGTTCGTTTCTTTTATCAATGAAATACAGTTTTTCCTTTTTTCACTTTTGCCTTATTTTTCTTTATTTTTCCTTTGTACAGTTTTGCATATGTTGATTCCAATGCCATGTCATGCGTGAAGGATTCTAGACCCAGTTCTGACAATCACGCTACTATACAAGAAATTGAGGAAGAGAGTGAAATAGAATGTGAGGATGAGGAAGCCCTGGAGGAAATAAGTAAGGACATGAAACAATACGAGGAAAAACCCAAACCGAATCCGAGTGATACGGAATCTGTAAATTTGGGGAGCGAAGATGATGTCCGAGAAACAAAGATTAGTGTACATTTGGAGGCACCCCTCCTGGATGAATTGATAAGGTTGTTACATGAATTTAAGGACATTTTTGCCTGGTCCTATGATGACATGCCCGGGCTTAGCACAGATCTAGTGGTACACAAGTTGCCGATTTACTCTGAATGCCGGCCGGTGAAACAAAAGCTGAGAAAATTCAAAACGGACATTAGCGTGAAGATAAAAGAAGAGGTGAATAAGCAGTTTGAGGCAAAGGTCATAAGAGTTACCAAATACCCCACCTGGTTGGCAAACGTTGTGCCGGTCCCAAAGAAAGATGGCAAAACCAGAGTGTGTGTAGACTATAGAGACCTCAACAAAGCCAGTCCGAAGGATGACTTCCCATTGCCAAACATCCACATATTGATCGACAATTGCGCCAAGCATGAAATCGGTTCGTTTGTGGACTGTTATGCCGGTTATCACCAGATCCTGATGGACGAAGAAGACGTTGAGAAAACCGCCTTCATTACACCTCGGGGAACGTATTGTTACAGAGTAATGCTGTTTGGATTGAAGAATGCCGGGGCAACTTACATGAGGGCAATGACCACTATGTTTCATGATATGATGCATAGAGAAATTGAGGTATATGTGGACGATGTCATCATAAAGTCCAGAAAACAACCTGATCATGTGAAAGATTTGAGGAAGTTTTTCCAAAGACTCCGGAGGTACAATCTAAAACTCAATCCGGCGAAGTGTGCTTTTGGAGTACCTTCAGGGAAACTACTGGGGTTTATTGTGAGCCGGCGAGGTATTGAACCGGATCCATCAAAGATCAAAGCTATTCAAAGTCTACCTCCGCCGAAGAACAAGAAGGGGGTCATGAGCTTATTAGGAAGGTTGAATTACATTAGTCGGTTTATCGCTCAATTGACATCAACATGCGAGCCAATTTTCAAGTTGTTGAAGAAAGACGCAGCAGTGAAATGGACCGACGAGTGTCAGGAAGCCTTCGACAAGATCAAAGAATATTTGGCCAATCCTCCGGTGTTAGTTCCTCCAGAACCAGGGCGTCCTCTGATTTTGTATTTGACGGTGCTAGATCACTCTTTCGGTTGTGTACTGGGTCAACATGATGAGACAGGCAGGAAAGAACAAGCCATCTACTACCTCAGCAAAAAGTTTACATCTTACGAGGTGAAGTATACCCAATTGGAGAGAACTTGTTGTGCATTGATTTGGGTGGCTCAGAAGCTAAAGCATTATTTGTCAGCATACACTACGTACTTGATATCACGATTGGATCCTCTCAAGTATATCTTTCAGAAGCCCATGCCTACGGGAAGATTGGCCAAATGGCAGATTCTGCTCACAGAATTTGACATTGTCTATGTAACTCGTACGGCAATGAAGGCACAAGCTATTGCGGACCACTTAGCCGAGAATCCGGTGGATGATGAATATGAACCACTGAAAACATACTTTCCGGATGAAGAGGCAATGCTTGTCGAGGAGACGGAGCAAGAGGAAAGGCCAGGATGGAAAATGTACTTTGACGGAGCTGTCAACAGCAGGGGCGTTGGTATCGGAGCGGTACTTATTTCAAGTACGGGTCAACACTATCCCGTAACAGCTCAGCTTCGATTTTTCTGTACCAACAATATGGCCGAATACGAGGCATGCATCTTGGGATTAAGGATGGCGATTGACATGGGTATTCAAGAGATTTTGGTCATGGGTGACTCGGATCTCTTGGTACACCAAATTCAAGGGGAATGGGAGACACGAGATTTGAAATTGATACCATATCGGTATTGTTTGCACGAGTTGTCTCAAAGATTCCAGTCTATAGAATTCAAGCACATCCCGAGAATGCACAATGAGATTGCAGATGCTTTGGCCACATTGTCCTCTATGTTACATCATCCGGACAAGACATACATAGATCCGCTCCAGATCCAAGTCCGAGATCAGAATGCTTATTGCTTCGTTGTGGAAGAAGAGTCGGATGGAGAGCCGTGGTATCATGATATTAGAGAATACTTGAAAGTTGGTAAATACCCAGAGCAAGCCACAGGAGACCAAAAGAGAGCCATCAGGCGTCTAGCCAATGGATTTTTCTTCAGTGGAGGAGTGGTATACAAAAGAACACCAGATTTGGGTTTATTGCAGTGTGTAGATGCACGACAAGCAGATGAAATTATGATTGAAGTACATGCTGGAGTATGCGGACCCCACATGAGCGGATATGTTTTAGCAAAGAAGATCTCGAGAGCAGGGTACTACTGGCTCACTATGGAGCGAGATTGTATCAGGTATGTAAAGAAATGCCATCAATGCCAGGTACATGGGGATCTGATCCACTCCCCGCCTTATGAGTTGCACACAATGTCGGCACCATGGCCCTTTGTTGCTTGGGGTATGGATGTCATCGGCCCAATAGATCCAGCCGCTTCTAATGGGCACAGGTTTATCCTGGTTGCAATTGATTATTTCACCAAATGGGTCGAAGCTAAGACATTCAAGGCGGCGACGAAGAAAGCGGTGGTGGATTTTGTGCACGAGAATATCATATGCCGATTTGGAATCCCCAAAGTGATTATCACGGACAATGGAGCCAATTTAAACAGTCATCTCATGGCGGAGGTCTGTGAAAGGTTTAAGATCACGCACCGTAATTCCACACCTTACAGGCCGAAGGCAAATGGTGCAGTAGAAGCGGCAAATAAAAACATCAAAAAGATTCTCCGGAAAATGGTGGAGGGATCCAGGCAGTGGCATGAAAAGTTACCCTTTGCTCTCATGGGTTACCGCACGACGGTACGTACTTCTATCGGAACCACACCTTATACCCTGGTGTATGGAACAGAGGCCGTTATACCCGCAGAAATAGAAATACCGTCATTGCGAATTATAGCCGAATCCGAGATAGATGACGATGAATGGGTAAAGGCCCGGTTAGAACAGTTGAATTTGATTGATGAGAAGAGATTGGCCGCAGTCTGTCATGGACAGTTGTATCAGCGGAGAATGGCCAGAGCATATAATAAGAAGGTACGACCTCGAAAGTTTGAAGTTGGACAACTGGTATTGAGGCGTATCTTACCACATTGGGCAGAGGCAAAAGGCAAGTTTGCACCAAATTGGCAGGGACCGTTCGTGGTATCACGGGTATTGTCCAATGGAGCATTATACTTAACTGATGTTGAAGGAAAGTGCGTAGAGACTGCTATCAATTCAGATGCGGTCAAAAGATACTATGTATGATTCCTTTTCAATTGTATGTTTTGTATTTTGTTATGATTTTGGAATTGAAATGACGAAGGCATTTTATTCTCTATCCAAACACTTTATCCATTGTTAACCCCTTTGAGCCTTAATGAATGAATTCTTTCATATCCCTCTCTCGGAATCACTCTAATGCAATAAGTTCTCAATTACCCTCTCTCGGAATTGCTTTTGATATGAAAATAAAAGTAGCAAATAATATAAAAAAATATTAAAAAAAATGCAAGCAAAAAGAAAAGACAAAAGAAATCGGGAAAAGTCAAACGAAACCATGAACTTATGGTGTAGTCTGAACTACGTCTGACTTGATCTCGAAAGGGTACGTAGGCAACCTCACTGAGGTTCAATCACAATAAAGAAAAAATCCAAAAATCACCCACATATTGAAACTGGGGCAGAAGTTATGTTTTAATAATTCCGAGAGTTGTAAATATTTTTAACCCTCGTTGAAATTTTGAGCCTTTATATCTTTCTTTCTTAACCCGTCCAAAAGCCACGTTATAGTCCAAAGAAAGACCTTCCGATCAATTCTGAAATGATAACAAATACAACGAAGGAGGAGCGAAGTATCGGACAATACCTGTGGAACATGAAACAAAATACAAAAAGGAAAAATGAAAAAATAAGAAAAAAATGAAAAATGAAAAAAATGAGAGCGTCTCATCAGTGAAAACCTTAACAGGCACCGTGAGGCGAATGTAAGGTTGAGAGAAAATAAAATGAGAGAGTCTTGTCAGTGAAAAACTTTTACGGCACTGTAGGGCAAATGTGAGGTCAAGAGAGAATAAATGAGAGAGTCCTATTGGTGAAAACCTTTCGAGGCACCGTAGGGCGATCGTAAGGGTTACCATGAAAGAAGAAAAGGCAACAAAAAATAGTATCGGTTTGGGTTGAGAACAATCCGGAATTAGAATAATGAGGTTGAACGAACTGGGTCGGAGTTTAAATACATGGCATGGTCGACGGAATCAGCCAACACACCCAGATAAGTTCTATCGCTTCTCCAAAACACCTTTACCCTCTTTCATTTTTCTGCATTTCATTGTTTGCCCTTTTGAGAGCTAACTACCAGCTCCTGATAACGGAAGTTGAAACAACACTGGATCAGAAAGGATAGAAGATTGGAGAGGAGAATAAAGAAGCTTGGCGAACATGGCCAAAGAAAAGGAAAACAAAACAAAATGGAAAAATGAGAAAATACAAAAGAGTTTGCGTGGGACAAGCAGTTAGAAGTCATGCAACATCATAAAAGCAAAAACAAAGGAAGCAATAAGAAGCGGGGACGGCAGATGCCAGTTGCCAGCAGTTTATATCTAATAAATTTTGTTTCATGCAGGAACAAATTGTCACTAATCACTTTAAAGTGAATGTGACCAATGTGGAAAATTTAAAATACCAAAAAGAGAAAGTCCGTCGAATAAGTGGAGAAATTCACAGGCAAAAGACCAGTTGGTAAAAAGAAAATACCAAAAAGAGGAAGGTAACATCTTTTAAAATCCACTCCCCAGTCCTCAGGCTGCGGGAATATTTTCTGCATCGCATTGCACGTTTACTTTCTGTTAGGCGCCCACCTTCAAATACGGGAATATTTTCTGCATTCGCATTGCACGTTTACTTTCTGTTAGGCGCCCACCTTCTAATACGGGAATACATTTCTGCATTGCACGTTTAATTTCTGTTAGGTGCCCACCTTCTAATACGGGAATATTTTCTGCATTCGCATTGCACGTTTAAATTCTGTTAGGCGCCCACCTTCTAATACGGGAATATTTTCTGCATTCGCATTGCACGTTTACTTTCTGTTAGGCGCCCACCTTCTAATACGGGAATACATTTCTGCATTGCACGTTTAATTTCTGTTAGGTGCCCACCTTCTAATACGGGAATATTTTCTGCATTCGCATTGCACGTTTAAATTCTGTTAGGCGCCCACCTTCTAATACGGGAATATTTTCTGCATTCGCATTGCACGTTTACTTTCTGTTAGGCGCCCACCTTCTAATACGGGAATACATTTCTGCATTGCACGTTTAATTTCTGTTAGGTGCCCACCTTCTAATACGGGAATATTTTCTGCATTCGCATTGCACGTTTAAATTTCGTTAGGCGCCCACCTTCAAATACGGGAATATTTTCTTGCATTCGCATTGCACGTTTCAATTCCGTTAGGCGCCCACCTTCAAATTCGGGAATATTTTCTCGCATTTGCATTGCACGTTTAAATTTCGTTAGGCGCCCACCTTCAAATTCGGGAATATTTTCTCGCATTTGCATTGCACGTTTAAATTTCGTTAGGCGCCCACCTTCAAATTCGGGAATATTTTCTCGCATTCGTATTGCACGTTTAAATTTCTGTTAGGCGCCCACCTTCAAATTCGGGAATATTTTCTCCATTCGCATTGCACGTTTAAATTTCTGTTAGGCGCAGAAAAAAGGAAAAAAAGAGGTAGTTTGTTGTTTTGTTTTAAGCAGGTTCAATTCGGGATCAAGAAAAACAAGAAAATCAACAAAAAAGAGAGTCATCAAGAAAAACAAATCAACAAAAAGGAGGAAGATTCTGCATCACCGGAAAAGGAAGAAGAACAAAAGCTAGATTAGGAACAATTGTAATTGTAGGATCATAGCTTAGAATAGCTTCTTCATTTTACATTTTCCCCCGGTGTAATAAGGAGTAAGTCGGCAGGTCTCAACAGTGTCAATGCAACAGTGAGTCCGGTAGTTTTTAAAACTGCCAGACCTTCCCGAACTACACTGACCTGATTCCTGTTTAGCCCAGGATATGTAGGCAACCTCTAAAGCAGGGTGTGGTCAAAAGGTTTTCAAAAATGCTTTCACGGAATATGCCGATGTGCAAAAATCTCTCATTACTGCTCACTTGTCTTTTACCATATTTAGCTTGTGTGCCCACTGTGAGCACATGATTTTTGCACTAGGCAAATAATTCCAAAATTAAAATAAACATATTTTTGAGTGCAATTACTTGCTTTGCGTGAAATTAGTTATATTTTTGTGTGTTTGAATAAGTAAAAATTAGAAAAAATCAAAAAAATAGTAGTAATTAGTTTGTTAGTTTAGTTAATTAGAAAATTAGCAAAATAGCTTAAATAGGAGAAAATAAAGGAAAAAATAGCAGAAAAATTGCAAAAAATATTAGAAAATTAGAGTAATTAGTAGATTAGGATTTATAATTTTTCATAAAAGAAAAAGAAAAAAAAAATATAAAAGAAAAGTACACAAAAATTGATTAAAATCGAAAAATACAAAAAAAAAATGGGTTGTGTAATTGAATCTGGGCCAATTGTGGTCCAAATCGTTGGCCCAGTCCTTGAGCCCAAAGCAGACCCGGTCCAGGCTTTTAATTGATTTGATCCCAGCCGTCCAACTTCATTGATCTAACGGCTGGGATATTTAGTGGAATTATGGGTTTAATTAATTGTGGGAGATTTGATCTTGGCCGTCTGTGTGATTTAATCCAACGGCCAAACACTTTGGTCTCATAAGCGGCGGAACGACGGCGTTTTAGTAACGCCCGTCCTCAGCCGTTGATCTCCTTCAATGAACGGTCGAGATTATCTCGTATATGTGGCCTACATAAGGCTTATGTCCGAGAATGGTTGGCATTTTTGCCAAAATCTTAACCTAGCCGCCCTTCACCCCTCCCTTCTCTCTCTCGTCTTCATCACAGAAGCCCTAGGCGGCCATGGCGGCCACCACCTTCCACGGTGGTCGCCGGCTCTTCTTGTCACTCCCTTTCATCTCATCTTCTTCTCCTCCGTCTTCTTTACCCAAAACCCCCAAAAAAACACCCTGCTTTTCAAAACCCCGGTCACCGGAGTTACACCGGTGACCACCAAAGTATGGAGAACCACCTAAAACTAATGCCGATCTCTTCCTCTCTTCATGATCTATCCACCCATACCAATGGCTCCCCTCGAAAGTCCCTTGAACTTCTCGAATATCCCAAAAAGGGTCATCGGAACCCTAACTCCGGCGACCCCAAGTTCGAACCCCAATCAAGACCTCATCTTTTACACCTCCTAAAACACCCCCTGTAACTCAAACCTCAAAAGGCTTCACCTTTAGGCCTTGAAAAGAAGAAACAGAAAAGGAAAACCAAAAAAAAGAGATCTGGAAAAGAATAAGAAAAAGAAAAGAAGGAATAAAAAGAGTCTGAGAGTCTGAGGGAATGAAAAGGAAAAGAAAAGAGTTAGGAAGCTCGGGGGACCGGCCCCGCAAGCTAAGTCCCCCATCCTTTAGTCTTCTTTAGTTTAATAGGATTGTCTGTTATTTCTTACATGTTTTGATCCTGATTGATTTCTGTGTTTAGCATGTTTTCTTGTCCTTTCTGATTTTTAAGTTTGCATTCTTTAATTGTTTGCTGTTTGATTATGTTCCCCGTAGTTCTGAAGTTCACATCTCTTTGTTGCTTTACTTTGTTAATTGTTGACCCTGCTATTCTGATTAGTTGTTTCACATGCTAGCCTAAGACTTTTCTGTTTATTTTCTCATGTTAAGCATTTCCTCTCCTTCTGTGTTTTAGTTAATGTCTGTCGCTTGTTTATCATTATGATTATTTCTTCTGTTTTGAGATCCTGTGTTAGTCATATTGCCTCTATTTCTTTTCTTTCATATATGTTTCTCTTGTTTTGTGCTTCGCATGTTAGCTATAAGATTCTTATATAATTATGTCTTCTTTTGTTCTATATCTCTTGCATGTTTCTTTAGTGATTAATTATAGGGGTTCTTTGCCTGCTTCTTCTGAGCCTGTTAATAATGGGATTTTCTATCTGTTGATTGTCCTGTTTTTATGGTTCTCTGCTATAAGTTCAAAAATTTCATCTTTCCCCTGTCATTTTAATTGATGAGTTGTGAGTCACTGATCTATATCTTAAGTTCAAGTTACTGTGGCCATTTTTGTTGTCTTTCGCTTTAATGATCTATGAAAGAATCAGGCTTCTTTTTCACCTTGTCCATCTTTACAATTGTTTGCCACCAATCATGTTAAGTCATAAGAGTCACTTTGAATTCCTTTTGTTTCTTCACCTGGTAGATATTATAGTCTGTTTAGTTCTTACAGTCCAACTTTCTCCCATTGTCATAAATGCATAGTTTGGATAGTAGCTTAACTTCATTCTTTTCTCATCATTACATTAAGTTGTCTTTAAAGTATACTGGCTGATTTTTCTTGTTTCTTTGTCACTGTTTCTCCATACTCTTCTTGTCATCATCTTCATCTCATTTGTCATGCATTTGTGCTAGGATTAGGAATGTTGTTCTTTGCTTCTTCATGGCTTTCTTGTTCCCCATCCTCACTTTTCACATATATACATCAAGCTAAGGTTGGTGCTTGAAAGTAAATTCTGATTACCATGTTTATGTTATGTGGCTAAAGTCCATTGGGTTTATGACCAGTTGAATCTGTTGACTGTTTTGTGAAGGTTTAGTTTTTCAGTATGCCATCTAGCATGAAATGATTGTGACTATGCCTGATTGATGTTAATGGACATGTTGCTACATAAGTTTAAGATATGTGAGTTGATTAGTTGAGGTTCAACACTATCAAACCCCTTTTCTGAGTTTTAATTAATCAATGAACATTATTTGGCTTTATGTGGTTATGTGTGCAATTGTATGTTAAAATGGCTAAGTTTGCAATAGTTTCATGTTAAGTGTGAACACTGCTAATGCTTGTTTTGCTTAGGAAGATTGGTTATAGCTGTTAGTACTAGTTCCATGAAAGTGGTTAGTTTTGAAATAGGACTAAAACTGAAAATGATCATAATTAGGCTATAGGTTTAATAATTGGCCTAAGAATGGTCAACCTTGCAAAGGGTTGACCAATTCTGTGAGCCCTAACACACAGTCCACCTTAAAACAGTGGCTGGTTGTGCAAAGGGCTATGTTTGCAAATGCAGACTAGCCCAGGCTCTATATTGAGCCCTGAACAACAAAGTGGCCAAACCTGTAAAGGTTTTGGGCCTAGCTGTTCAGTATATGGCTTTAATAGCCCAAGCTAAGTCTCAACTTGAGACTGGCTAACCTTTAAATAGGTTAAGCATAATAACAAAGCAGGCTATGCCTGCAAGTAGCTTTGATTAAGAATAAATTGGTCTTAATTGACTGAAATTAGTTTAAAAGTGGCTAAAATTGAAATAGTTCTTAAGAATAAATCTGGCCAGCCCTTAAATACTAATGCCAGGGCTGGCCATTAGTTAAATAGGTGCAAAATTAGTTGAAGTCTGCCCTAGGCAAAGCTAGTAAATCAGCAGTGCCCTTAGGGGCACAATTGGGAATTGAAAAGGTAAAATAGTAACTAGTAAGAACTTAGGAGGGTAATAGGGACATTTATGCTCCTGATTTCTGCTATTTTGCAGAGATTTAGGGGTATAATGGTCTCTTAAAAATGGAAAATCTGTAAAAATCTCAAACCCCTAAGGTTATACTAGTAAAAGGCCCTAAAAGGAATCTTTTGGAACCTTCCAGCACATGCTGGAAGGGTTTTAGTAACTGAAAATGGGACTAAAGTGTAGAATAGGTAATTTTAGGAGGGGGGAAGTGGGATTAATCCCATTACTTCCTCCCCAAGTATTCAGCCCTAAAAGGTTAGCTATAAATATCTCAAAAGAGGGGCTGAAAAAGGGGGGATTCCACTGATAACAATCCGAGCTAATATTTGGGGTTCCAAAATCTGATAAATCTGAAATATATCTGGGGTTCGAAAATTTCAGTAGTTCTGAACTTATTCTCTACTAGTTTTATACCATAAAGTTTCAGAGTTTAGAAGAGTGATAAAATAGTAGAATTTGCTGGGTTTCCTATCGGATTTCATTGGGTTATCTACCTGGGTCTTCTCTGTTTGCTGTGGACTTTGCTACTGCTGTGTGCTGTGCTTTCCTTCTCTTCACTGTTGCATTGCTGATTGAGTCATTGCTGTTTCTTATCCTTCTCCCTTAGACTCATTGGTTCCTTTGCTATCCAGGTACATCTCTTTCCGTTTGAAGCTGTAATGGGAGTTGATTGGATAAAAAATGAAGACTCATTTCTTGAGTAATGTTGTTGTGTAGTGTTCTTTTGTAGTTTCATGTAATTAGCTTGAGATTCATAGCTCGCTCATTGTATAATGTAGTAGTTGAAAAACAGAAACCAAACAGAAATGATGTAATAGCTAGTAATAGTGGTAGTAGTAAGTAGCATAAATCACTTAGTTAATTAGGCAACACCTTTAAAACAAAGTCCAATGGCTATCACATGAGTAGATGACAATCATGATCACATAGGTAATTCATTTCATTAATCAGTCAAGTTAAAATTAGTTAAGAAGAAGAAACCATCGGATAAGGTAGATAATTGGAGTGCGATTGGCTTAATAGCATTGAATGAGTTCGATTAATGTTAATATCAGTGTTTAATCATATACATGAAGTCATATATAAGAGTAATATCTGGGTTAAGTCATATTAGAATCAGTAATTGTATATACATGAGTTCAATTTACACGGTTAGTCAGTAGCAAAATAGTATAGCTATAAGTAAACCATCCCCTTTCATCTATATAGGAAGTTAAATAGCTTACTGATATTAGCTAATAATCAATCCACTGGTTAGTATAGGTTCTTTGTTAAAAAATCAAAAACAGAAATAATCTTGTAATTCTCTGTTATTAGGTAGTTTGTTTCCAAATCTGTATTACAACTTTTCTCTTCAATTGATCAATAAATGGAATTTGATTCTTTCTTTGAGTTCAAATGTGTGTATTCTTTTACTGTTATTGTTAGTTTTGGGCTTAACTCACATTATATGCTTGAATCATGGTGTTACTTTACTAGTTACCCAAATCTTACGATTGCCTGGGCCTTAAAGGCCTGGACCGATACTGATCCTTGCTAAGCGAAACGAATAGAAGACCAGGCCCAATAAGTAATAAAATTCGACGGGCCTGGATTATTATAGTGTTAGTAATACGATTAAGGAAAGAACAAGTGTAGAAAATATAGTTAAATTAAATATTAGTATCCTTTAATGAAAATTGGGACGAGCCTCGCCCGAATAACACCGGGGCCCCCATTTAGTAATGGTATAAACACAATTAGATCCGGGAAAGCTAATAGCCAATTCCATAGCTTCTCCCAAAACATTTAAAAGCCGATAGACATTATTTTAGGGCACGATTTTAATATACCTTCCTATGAACGAGTGTTCACTTGGTGCGACTCAAATCCAAATCTCGGCAAAACCGAAATACTCCAAAAGTCATAGGCGTACTGGTTGCGGTATGACTCGAGGCGTGTTTCCGCGATGCCGCAAATTCCTAAAAAATAATATCTTAACGTAAAAGTACATTATGTTATTAAAAATCTATAACCGAGTCAAACAAAAGTCAAGAACGACAGTGGAGCGACCGTGCTAAAACCACGGAATCCGGGAGTGCCTAACACCTTCTCCCGGGTTAACAGAGTTCCTTATCCGGACCTTTGCTTCGCAGACATTTTAAAGAGTCAAAATTCCTCGGATTCGGGATCAACCGGTGACTTGGGACACCATGATCATTCCCAAGTGGCGACTCTGATTAATCTCTAATAAAATCCCGAACCGATTGTCCTTAAATTGGAAAAACTCCTTCCCTTACGTTATTTTATCCGTTTCGGGTAATTGAGCATCGGGGTATACCTTACAAGTGTATTTTATACACCTTACGCGTGTCGGGGTAGTAAAAAGGGAGGTGTGACAACTTGGCCTCTCAGGCCCAATATAATATCTCATAGTGGGTCCTCGACCCTATCTCGGTCAATATAGACTTGGCCTCTCAGGCCCAATATAAAATCTCATAGTGGGTCCCCGACCCTATCTCAGTTACTATAGACTTGGCCTGTTAGGCCCACTTAGCTAGAACAGGAAATTCCACCCTAGGTAGTCTCTCTCAAAGTACACATCTAGTACTGGCTAATGATATGCTATACGACTATAACTACGCTGAGTGTATGTATCCAGAATGATATACTATGGCTGACTGAGTGTACGTATCCAGCATGATATAAGGGTAGCTTAGCTCTACTAGCTCCCCAAATACTCTACAGATTGGCACAAGGCCCCAAACATGGCTACTAGCCTAATTACACAATTATAATACATAATACGCTATCAGTCAGGAAGGACCAAGTCCAATTCCCCAATCACAATGTCACCACGTCTGTCACATGACGCGTGTCTCATTTTAACATAGCACTGTAAAGTGCAAGTACGGGGTTTCAAACCCTCAATACATTATTTACTACCACCACTCACCTCGAACCGGTAGAAGCCTCGGTCCGCCTTGCGCTTGCCTCGCAATTCAATCACCTCGGATGCCGAATCTGCTCAAAATCAATGAGAATACATCAATATAGGCTAATTAGACACAACCCATTCGAAATAACTCAATTTGCACCAAAACCCACAAAGTTGTCAAAATCCGACTTTCGGTACGCTTCTCGAAAAATTACAAAAGTTATATATATTCGGAACCCTCGTCTCAATACAAGTCTAGGCATATAAAATTTATCAAATTCGGACTCCATTTGCCCATTCAAAACCTTGATTTTCTAAAGTTCAAGACTAGGGCTAAATCCTCCATAAAATACCCAAATCGCCTCTTAAGACGAGACCCAAATGTGTGAAATGTTTCTTAAATTTTCTAACTTCTAATACAATTAACTCTCTGCGATTTTCGCTTCTGCGGACCATTTCCGCCGCTGCGGAACCGCTTCTGCGACCAATTGGTCACTTCCGCGAACCCAGGCCTATTTGGACATTTCCGCTCCTGCGATCCACGGACCGCTCCTGCGGGTCCGCTTCTGCGGAAATTACTCCGCCCCTGCGGTCTTTCCCGCTTCTGCGAATAAGAGTCCGCTCCTGCGGACTCGCCTATGCGATCAACAATCCGCTTCTGCGGACTTCCCCGTCACGCCTCAAGACTGCTTCTGCGATCCCAACCTCGCTCATGCGACGCCGCCTCAGCGGACATGATTCCGCTTCTGCGAATCCAAACGCCTCTGCGCCCCCTTGTCCGCTCCTGCGGACTCGCTCCTGCGGCCCCATTTCCGCAGGAGCGAAAACAACAGAACCAGTGCACAAAGTGTGCAATTTTCCATATTTTCTCCCGTTTGACCATCCGAAAATACCCCGAGGCCCCGGGACCTCATCCAAACACACCAACACATCCTAATACCTTATTCGAACTTGTTCCAATCCTCAAAACACGTCTAACAACACCAAAACCCATAATTCACATCAGATTCAAGCCTATTTTCCTTAAAACTTTCTGAATTACACATTCGATCAAAAACCCGACCAAACGACGTCCGAATGACCTGAAATTTTGCACGCATATCCAAAATCACATAACGAAGCTACAAAAATTGTCGGAATTCTATTCCAACCCTCGAATCAAAATTTTACCTACCGTTCGGATTTCCCCAAAATTCAACCTTAGCCAATTCAAGCTTATTTCTACACCGGACCTCCGAATTCACTTCCGATCGCTTTTCTAGCTCATAAATGACCTCCCGAAGCTGACCGAATCATCAGAATTCGATTCATAGCTCTCTAACTCACAAGTCAACGTCTAGTTGACTTTTCCCAACTATTACTTCTTCTAAGAGACTATTTGTCTCAATTTCAACCAAACTCAACCCGGATTGACTCAAACTTACCCAACATGCATATTGAAACATTAACAAGCATATAACGGGGATAACGGGGTGATAACTCACATGATGACGGGCCGAGTCATCACACATACCCTCTGTCTATGATTTCCCATACAACTTGGGAGCGAAGAATAACTTTCATACGTAGACACCATTTCTCATAATTATCTGTTCTGAGACGGGATTACTGAAAAGATAGCGGACCATTATTTGTCATGGCTCTGATACCAAATTTACCTGTCAGTGCTACCTTAGGCCATCCACTTTTTTTTTTTAACTCCCTCGCTAATTAACTTATGAAATAGTCGAAGAACTTCAATTCCACTCAAATATAAATAAATAAATATATATACTCGAGAGAAATAAAGTAGATTCTAGACTTTAGAGGATACGAAATGAAATATGAGAGATGAAACCTCTAAAACACAACGAAACAAGTAAACGCACTCGTCGTTTAATAATAGACCAACAAAAGATGGTCAGATAGAAATAAAAAGTTTAGCAATGACACACCAACACAACTAGGGCTACCTCCAATTCTAGTAAATTGGACGCCCTTTATTCAAACAGACACAAAACACTATTACATATTTGATAGAAATAGAGACAATACACATAATAGGATGTTTCTCTTTCTTTTCATTTAGCAGTTGAAATAGCAGAAGCAAGCAAATCCAATTCCACTTCTGTGACAAGCTCCAGAGCGAGCATCCTCTTGATTCTTGCATTGACGGCTGCAGTTGCCTGTGTTAATACAAGGCCCTGACCATGTCTTGCTCCGCCTTTCGCAAACTTTTGCCTCTCCTCCTTGCATCTCTACATAATATATAAGATTACCGGAATAAATTTAACTTATATATGCTGACAGTGTAACAATATTTCTGAAACACATGTTTTTGTTTGCTATATATATTACTTATCATGCAATATTATCAATATAGACGTATGATACAAACAAGAGGATATTGTTATAGTAACGTGAGTTAACCATTAGCACCCAACCTTTCCACACACTTCATAAGAACAACGATACCACAAATTGTAATTGAGCCATGATATAGTTAAAGGACAAAAAGTGTTCTCTCTATAACATCTTAACCTATTAGATCTTATTATCACTCAATCTAACATAGTATTAGAACTGGCAAAAGATCCTTAGGTTAAAATTTTATCATCACGCAACACAAAAAATTTATTTCCACTGCTTGACTCATGAAAAAATAAAATTTAAGTGTACAACATTATTGAGGGGCATGTCAAGATAAAATATAATTAAGTGATAAAAAGTGAGCGGAATGTAAGACAACTAACCATTGGATGCAATGAGGAGGAAGCAAAACAGGATGGCTAGAAAGACTTTGTTGCTCATGATGAATATGGATTTACAAATTTATGGTACTTCTATATGTGTTTGTTTGTTGTGAATTATACTGAAGAAGATAGTAGCTATTTATAGTAAAAGATTTCCACTATTCAGACTATGTTTCGGGCTAGTTTTGTCCATACATTTTGTTGCAAATTTTGACTAATGATGGTAGTGAGATGAACAAATGTCAACGAAAGGATGAAAACTTGTTCAAACAGGAAATCTATAATAATATAAAAAATGTTATCCTGAAAAGTGGTAATAGCAGAATTTTTAGTGGTTCAATATCTATTATAAATGCATAAAAAAACTAATTAACCTTATATATAGTGTGATTTTATGAAGGGGTTCAGATGAATCACTTCTCCTTTAGCTCCGCCCCCAATCCTGAGGTTTAATCAGAAAGATCACAAGAAGATAGATTTACTTTTTCTTTCTCGGTTTAAAAGAGCAATGCTCTAAATATTACTTATAAAAGTAAATATGAATTTATAACTTTAAAAATATAATGAGTTTAATTCTAAAAACCTCAAGGACTAAACCGATAGAGTTTAAATCTCAAATCTGATCTTTGATAACAAATAAAATATCTGGCAAAGACCACATTATAGGATATGAAGTAAGCTTAGAATCCCAAGATTCATATTCGTTGGCACTGAGGATTCATTTGGTAGGATGTATAAAAAGAAAATATGTATTATTAGCTTTGATAAATATTATTAATCCCATGTTTGATATTAGTATTTTTTAACCTATATATTACTAATATTTATATTAGTTAATACACTTTATTAATTATTATTTTTATATATACAAATCATGGTATTAGCAATATCATGATTTTAATACATGGATAAGAGCATGCATATATAAAGATAGAAATGCCCTTTCAAAATATTTTTCAAAACTTTTCTAAAGAATGTGGAGGGTATTTTTGTAAACAAATAATTTTAAAAAAATTATGCAATGCATGTTATTTTTAATATACCAAATCGAACAATCAATAAAAAATAATTTTAACATAATTAATCTCAATATTTCTAATTATGTATTATTAAAACACCATATTCAATACTATTCTTATAAGTTAATCAAAGGCGTTTACTTTAATTTGGTTGGGTCATGTATGTTAACTTTCTGCGTTGCAAGCAAAGCATGGCAATTTCCTTTTGACTGCTACAAATTGTTTATTATATCCGCAAGGAAAACCAAGTCCTTGTGAAATCTGATAAATTTGCTGATGAAAGACTAGGAAAATGCTACATGCAGTAGCTTTGACTGTCTTTAATTGTTTATGTCACATATCTTTAAAGTTTTTGTTTACCGTGAAAATAATAACAATAATCAAATTTGTAAAATGGAATTTTAAAAATATATGATTTATTCCCAAGCTAGTTTAAAAAGGTGATTAGTACTAAATGTGAAGTAAAAACAGTAAAGATCGAGCTAGCAAAAAAGATAACCGAACCAGGGATGTTCCCGAGCTTAAGATAAGTGAGTAGATATCTTGGGGCCAGGCCTCGAGCCTACATCGGGCCTATCAAATATAACCTTATCGAGGGTAATCGGGAAGAGGATAACATATAAGTATATGCATACAAGGCTTTATACCGTTAGGGCGACCTCGGGGTCGAAGAACACTGATAATTTAAAAGAAATAGAGAGAGATATTATTGCTTATTGGAGAAGTGGAGCAACATCGGTCCTCTACAAGGTAGAATGAGTCCCCCTTATACAGGCAAGGGGACTCGATAAAGCAAATATATATTGCAAGAGTACAAAGAATATGGGTAGGCTTGATGCATGTCCTCTCAGCAGACCCGTCAGGCATGCGCTTAGGAGATTTCCTTTCTTATTCTGACCTCGTGCCCTGCTTCATTCGGTTCGGACCTCGACGAGCCTCGAGGCCGGGAACTCGATCGTGGCCTTCCTCCATTGGGGTCTTGGGGAAGGCTTCTAAAATGTCTTTGATAGCAAATATTAAGTGTTCTAACTTTACCGCGTACAATTTTGTTTGCATGGACGGAAAAAAGAAAAAGGAAAGAGCGAGAATAAAAGCGAAATTATTGCAAGATTTTCTAAAATAGAAATGAAATTAAATTCAAGATCGACGCAGAGAAGACAAAAGTTCAAAAGCGACGCAGAGAAGTCTTTTCTGGAAAATCGAAGCAAACAAAAAAATCCATGAAACCGAATTTGGAACATATATATATATATATATATATATATATATATATATATATATATATATATATATATATATATATATATATATATATATATATAGCAGGAGAACAAGTCAACTGGCAGCAAAATTTACTATTTAAAAGACAAATTGACAACTATAATAAGGAAACAAAAAATCGAACCAAACCGATTATTAGCTATTTAAATTTTATATATATATATATATATATATATATATATATATACTAGTTGATAGTATATATTTTTAAGCTAAACTTTGTTGTAGTCATCTTAACCAGAAAAAGCTAAAATTTTACGAATTACACGTTGTGCTAGACTTTTGTGATTATATGCCATTATACAAATGATTTTTCATTAATATACGCGGGGCATAGTATTACCAGGCCTTGCAATAGGAGTGTAAATATAGTAATTAGTATTATAATAAGAAATTGGCGACACTGATTGGGCCCTTAGCTTTTGTAGACAAGTGGTGTATATAAACAATTAATTGTTCATTCACCAAATTACTAAATAAAAAATAATAAGTTGTTCATCTACCACTCATGTTTTTGAAAGGGTAAAAATTATGGAGTAAAATAATATTCTCCCTGAATACCAATAAAAAAGTTTAAGGAGTTCTTCTAAGTGTGGTTGAACCACAACAACGGATGAAATACGCCTTGGATAGCTTTAATTTTGACAGCAACCTCGCGTCTCCGGACGAATCAAAGTGCCACGTCGTGTTTTAATACTCTCATGAGTGGTTTGACTCGACATCGAGTTTAAGAAAAAAATTTTTTTGAAACATATGATCTTAAAAGCTTAAGAAAATTTTTTTGTTTAAAATGGATAAAATAAAAAATTTAAAGTTGAATTATTTCCAATTATAAAAATATATCATTCTTTTTGGAACAGACTAATAAGAAAAATTTGTCATCTAAATTAAAACAAAGGGAGTATACTATTTTCTGTCTCAATTTAAGCATTATACTTTACTTTTTAGTAGTATTTGAGAAAAAATTTAATATTTAAACTTCTAACGTTACCCTTATTGAGATTATTTGTGGCCACACAAATACCTATACAAGGTTCAAAGGTTGTCGTTTATTTCTTACCGTTCAAAGTCAAACACATCCACATAAATTGGGACGGCAGGAATAAAATAGAGTCTGTCTAATGAGATGGTGGGATTGTTCAAAATTTAAAAATATAAAAAGGAAAGAAAAAGGAAAAGAGCTTATTAGTAGAAAGTGAAGAGTTCGTAAGTACACCAATGGGAAGCAAATATTGCAAACAGAAAACATGAAAATAACAAAAATGAACCACATATTGGACATTACTAGGAGTAAATCAATAGGAGGTTATATATAAGCATAACTGGTACTATCAAAATATAAATTACAACGCCAGTATAATAACTGCAAGCAAATTCATGGGAACTCTAGGCATGAAACACAGAAGTCAGCTGAATTATCCTCTTTTCCCTTAACTTTTCAGGGGATTCATATAACAGGATCTCCAAAATGGATTACGAAACTATAACAAACGCGAGCAAAGATCTTGCACTTGATAACTACTACATTACTTGCTCCATCCTGTCGATCCCTACAGCTAAAAACCGTTACATGCAATGTATTGTGACAAGCCAACAATCTCGTCTGTTGTTGTATAAGCCATATGCACGCTATTTGTGTTGTGGACGTTTCAGTTTAAGGAGATGAGAAATACCAGCCACAACATGCAGTCGGCTGCTTGGAACACCCGTCTTTGCAAGTGCCCTCCCGTATTTGTCCAGTAGAACGAAGCAAGGAACATACTTTATGTCATAATGGAGAAGCTGAATTTACAAACAGAAAGAAGTCAATCAAACTAGCCAAAAGGAGTGAAAAGTTAAATCATTTTCAACATGAGGTATATGGATTACCCTAAAGGCAATTCACAAACTGACTGGACCAATCAAATAACAGAAACAATTCTTCTTTGATTTGATTACTTCATCTCGACTTCTCCTCCTTTTTAAAAGTGTACTTAAACTTAGCTATCACCACAGAGCCAAGTGTTAACAAAGGCGAAGAGCGCAAAAAAACTCTAAGGTCCGTTGGGGCTTTAAGCACAAAGCGCAACTAAAGCGTGGGTTTTAATGAAAAAAGTCGCAACTGGAACTAACAGTTATAAGCATTAAAAATAAATATATGGACAAAAAAATTGAATATTTTTACGATAAAGCGAAATATCAATTATTTAAAGTTGTATTTTCAGGATTACACTCATTAGCAAGGAAAAGAATGTCTTGGACGCTTGATGCGACACTAAAGCGCCCACAAAGAGAGGCGAAGCGCTCAACATATGTTGAGCCTCGCTTCAGGGCTTAAGCGCGCCCTTTGACAACACTGACAAAGACTTAGCTATCACCACCGAGTGACTTTCAATTATATAAATCAACTTAGCAGTCGCCACAGAGTAACCAATCTCAACACAATAGAAGTTGCAAAGGACTTTGCAATGCTTTTAAGCTCCACTTAGAATGAATGCTATGAGCTGTTACACTGAAAAAACTTCAAAAGACGGAGATCTAGCGAACTTGAAGCATAAAGCCTAATCTGTTAAAAGTCTTTCTGTCTATTACCTTGCCAACTGAAGGATTACCATTTAATTTCAATTCTTTGCTGACAATATCTTGCTGTTTTAAGTAACACATAGAAAAGATATGTTGTCTTAAACAATTTATCAGACCAATGCAATGCCCAGATTGCAGAAAATCCTGATCCATTGATTCATGAAGGTAACTTAACATAGGAAAAGAGTCCAATACTCAGTACTGAGTGCATTCAACACATGTCTAGTTTTGAATTAACTAAACTATTCCAAGATTATCAAGTATCGCTATAAATAACCTTTCAATACAGAAAGAAAAAAAGAACCATATCAACAACCAAGCAACAAAAGAATGAGGCCCCTCTCAATTCTTGCAGTATGCAAAATCTAATACACATCTGTCCAACAACAAAATATATATACAGAGACTTGCAGAAGAATACAATGCATAGAGTATTAAGAGTACCTCAGGCAACCATTGGTCATTCTCTGCATCAGCCATAACAATGTTGAGCCAGTCAGAGTTCCTGTTCTCAACCTCGTTAACGAAATTAACCAAAGAATTGCAGAGCCGGCATTTGGGGGAGTAAAATTCAATTACAGTACCCTCCTTTCCACTGGCCAAGGCAGACGCTAACGCACTCTGCTCTGCCTCCGCTTGGTCTGCAGGACTCAAGTTCTTATTCATCAACTTCAAGGTAGTGTTTTGGCCGACTCGACTATTCGACTGGAAATGGAATTCGGGTGATAAAGGTTGGGGTTTTGATATATTCTGGATGAAATTAAACACTCCAGAGCCAATATTCATGAATGGTTTGAATAGCCAGGGTGTTTCAAAGGTACAAGGCAGAGAGGTTTTAGTATTTTGGTTATGGATATCCCATGGCCACTTTAAACAAAAGGGAGAGTGCTTCGATGTAGAATCCATCTATTCCAGGAATTACACGTATTTACATCACAATAACAAGCTGACTTTCTTCAGCTACTCATTTGCACGGCATTGTAGCAGGAACAAGCACCTACTTTGTGCTGAACAACATGACAAGCAACATGAACACACATAATCTGAAAATTATTAGACAGGTTATAACTACTAACTTGACAAATGACATATTAGTCGTTATACAGCAGGGTTCAGAAAAGCGCCCGCTTCCTCGCTTTAAGCGAGAAGCGAAGCGGAGCGGGAGGTTGGGCGCTACTCTAATTAAAAGCGGCTCAGGTAAAGAAAAGCGCCCGCTTCTCTTTAAAAAGCGAGAAGCGGTGAAGCGGAACGAAGCGGTCGCTTTTTGAATTAAAAGACAACAACAACAACAACAACAACTACCCAGTATGTTCCCACAAAGTGGGGTCTGGGGAGGGTAATACGTACACAGCCTTACCCCTACCCGAAAGGGTAGAGAGGCTGTTTCCGGCCGACCCTCGGCTCAGAAAAAGAGAGAGAAAATCAACAAACAAAACAAAACAAAACAATGTTAGTAAATCCGGGATAAATCAAATAAATAATTATCTAAATATAAAAGCAAAAGTAGAATGACATGCAATAATACCAATCGGTTTTGAATTAAAAGACCTAAAGTCTTTTTTCAATTAAAAAATAAAATTGCTGACTTCTGTTCCAGACCTAGTAGTTTCTTCGACTTCTTCAGCAGCTAGTTTAGGGTTCTAAACCAGCGATTTCTTCAAGCAAACTAGGGTTCTTTTTTTCTACTTCAACACTACACCAACAGCTTTCAAGTTTCAACAGGTATGTTTTACTTTTGCACTTTTTATTTTCATTCTTCTTCTTCTTCTTTTTCTTTCTAAAGATCCAAAAAGTGCCGAAATGCTGGCGAATTTTTTTCAGAATAATTCTGCCCAAATTCTGTCCAGTTTCTGCCCAAATTTTGTCCAGTTTCTGCCCAAATTTTGTCCAGTTTCTGCCCAATTTGATGCTACTCTTTAGTTTTTTAATTGAGGTATTGAACATTTGATTACAATTACATGTGTTATCTATGCCGTATTTATTTTAATTTTTTTTTAAATTCCGCTTCACTTAAAAAAAGCGGGCGCTTCGCTTCTCGCTTCTTGCTTTTCGTGAAATGGGGGTTGTCGATTTTCTTCGCTTCACGCTATTTTTAACACTGTTATACAGTTTGTTGTACCAAGATAATTTAAAGGTAAAAAGTTATGAAATTTGACCATCAAATGATCTACTTAGGGGTTTGGAATAAGTAACCCTAGCATAAAATCCCACATAAGATAATACAGTGTTTGGTTGGCCATGTATGAAAAAATCATCACCGCATAACAAATCTCACGTTGGGTTTGGCGGTATTAAGTAATATATGCATTAAGTTATGCCAAAAATCTATATATTATTTTACGCGTGATACAACGTGGAATATGACTTCATGTAATGGTAAAGCGGTGATTAAACAGTTTAAAGATAAAAATGCCCTTTTAACGTAAATAATTCATGTATAACAATCTACTCTTTATTAATCACTGCATAAGCATGACAATTTTTTCATTATTAATCTCGCATAAAGAATCCTTACATTATAATCCCCATATAATGAGTATGTGAATCAAAGTTGTTTTACATCGAAAACAGTGTAAAGAATAGCAGAAGAAAAATAATTCGAAAACCTTCTGCTAGCCCAAGATCGTTAGTTAAGATTGGAGGATTCAACAAAAGAAGAGGAAGCTTGAACTATTGTTTACTCGTTAGTTAAAACAATAATTCGTTTGGGTCTTCCCGAACCACATGCATCATCTTCTTGTTGAGTTTCATGTTGTTGAGTTCTCGGGCTCCCCCTTTCTCTTAGATCCTCAACAACTGTATTATCTAAAGAAGTACTTGTAATAGGCAGATTTGATACTTCAGGGTTCATGAGTTTCTAACCTGCCCATTCTTGCGCAACTCCATAATATAGAGAGACTTCGTCGAATAAAACATCCCTTGAAACAACAAAGAGATGAGTTTTAGGATCCATGCACTTCCATCCCTTTTTTCTTTCATCATATCCGACAAAGATGCATTTCCTTGCCTTGGAATCCAACTTGCTCCGTTGAGAATCTGGAACGTGAACATAACAAATAGAGCCAAAAACCCTGAGGTGTTTCACGCTAGGCTTTTCTCCAAACATTAATTCATAGGGAGACTTCATATTGTTTGGAGAAAGCGGCATCTTGATAATCACGTACGTTGCACATTTTATGCCTTCAGCCCACAAGGCTCAAGGTAAATTATTGGCATGAAGCCAACTCTTACATGCCTCAGTTAAGTGACGGATCTTCCTTTCAGCCACTCCATTTTGTTGTGGCGTATCAGCGCATGTCAGCTCTCTTTTAATGACATGCAGACAACAAAAAGAAAGAAACTCATCTGATGTGAACTCACCGCCATTATCAGTCCGCAACCGCCTTATTCTGGAATTGAATTCACCTTCAACTGTTTCTTTGAGCTCCACAAACTTTGAAAACTTCTGACTTGTACTCACAAATATACCCAAGTGAATCTAGTGAAATCATCAATAAAAATTAGCATATAAGAATAGCTTGAGAATGAAGAGTTCTCGTTGGCCCTATCAAGTCACTGTGAATAAGTTCTAGTGGGGCATTACACCCTGACAATGATCTCTCAAATGGAAGACGATGTGCCTTTCCATATTGACATCCTTCACAAACCTCTCCTCCACTAAAATTTCTTAAGTTCAGCAAACCTTTTACTAGATTCAACTTTACTATGACTTTTAATTTATCCTTGCTTAAATGTCCAAGTCTAGCATGCCAAAGATGTGTATTATCATTGCTACTCATATTCTCAATATATGAATTAAAGGCAGATAAGATATATAGATCGTTAACTCTCTTACGTGAGTGAATGATATTTGCCTTGAGCACCTTGATATTTCGGAGGAACTTAACATCACTTGGGCCAAATAGCAAATAGTTTCCAGCATCTACAACATTTGCAGTTGAAAATAGATTTTTCTTTATTCTTGGAACATGAAAGACACTGTTGAGGGTGATAGTGTCTTTTTGCTTTTCGTTGATCACAACAGTGCCTTCCTTCTCCACATTATGGACTGTATTATCTGCTGTAACAATGACATCATGTCCGTTGTATTCGTGAAAGGTGGAGAATTTGGATTGATTCCCAGTGAGATGGTGCCCGCATCCTAAATCCACGATCCAGTCTCTTTCAAAATTTATGGAAGCCATGGCATTTATTGTTCAAGTCTCCGCTGCGAAGCACTTTCCCCAGTCTTCTTATTCTTCAGCAACTTTCTTGGTTTGAGCTATATTGCTCTCTTTGCCTTTGGCCCGACAATATCTTTTTGTGTCCGACTTTGCAACAACAGTAACATTTTAAAAGTTTTTTACCGTTACTGGAAAACTTCCCTTTCTTTCCTGGCGAGCTTGAACCACTTGAGAATAGAGAGATACGATCTCTTGATTTACCCTTATAGTTTCTCTTATCGGCGACAAGAGCATTTCCTTCCCCTTCTTTGGTAGATACACCAGCCATCTGTTTGGCTAGTAGCTCTTGTAATGATAGCAAATTCTCAAATTCTTAAAAAGATGGTTGTTGAACCCATCCTTCAATCGATGTAACAAATGGAATATATTCTGGCTTTAAACTGCAAATAATGATTCTTCTTATTCGTGCTTCAGAGATAGTCTAGTCCGGATTCAATAAAGAAATTTCGGAACACACATTTTTAACCTTCAAGAAATATTCGGCAATAGAGAGGTTACCTTGAGTGATGTTAGCTAACTCATTCTCCAAAATATGTAGTCGAGCTTCATCCTTCTTGTTGAACAGTCGATCGAATGTCCTCCACATTTCATGAGGTGATTTACACCTTATAATATGATCAATAAATTATGAGAGATAGATCTCTTTAGGATAAACTTCGCCTTAGCATTAAACTGCTTCCACTTCTTACGCGTATTGCTATTTTCTGGTGCGTCAGCAGGAGGACTTGTGTCACTCCCATTAACAACTTCCCACAAATCCTCCCCAACAAGGTATGACTCTATACAAGTCTTCCATACCTTGTAATTTGACTGGTTCAATAACTCAATCCCCAATCCATTAGCACGACCATCCAAATCCATTTAGAAAAACTAGTTGAATCAACCAGTAACCCAACCTTGAAATTTAGAAGCCAACTTATGGCTCTGATACCATATAAAGAATAGCAGAAGAAGAGTATTATTCGAAAACCTTCTGCTAGCCCAAGATCGTTAGCTAAGAGTGGAGGATTCAACAAAATAAGAGGAAGCTTGAAAGAAGACGAGGAGAACTTTATTTAGGAAATAAGGTTTTCTTAAATTTTTGGCTTCTTATAAATGCCTAAGGTTACTCCTATTTATACTTGTTTAGGGATGATTTTAGATACAAAAATAATCTAGACAATTCTATCACATTCTACTAATATCTTCCTTAAATATCCAAGACTCTAGAATATCTAGATTTTTCTTAACTTCTCATTCTAGATTATCTATATATGTCTACTAGATAAATATCAAGAATACTACACTACCACATTCTAGAGAATTCTATGTTTCTCCAAAGAATCAACTTTACTTTATTTTTCTCACAAACAGCCTCTCTAACTTCATAAGTTAGGAATAAGATCTGCTTATACAGTACCCTCTCCAGAGCCCACTTGTGGGATTACATTGGTTTGTTCTTGTTGTATAACGAGTATGTGAACCAGACGACCCCCAATTCAATGTCTTTGCTACAAAGCTTTTGTCATTTGATAATATATCTATCCTAATTCATTAAGTACACAGTTAACCATTTTACACTATTTCTATCATTTATACATATTATATCTGAAGTCGAATACACTTTTCTGTAAACGAATAGGGTAGAAAACAAAACATTAGAAAAATGGAATTAAGGTTTTTTGTTGGACATACGAGACAGAGAATGAAAGAGAGAGAACTTACATCTGTTATCGCCGGTAAGATTTGACCGGAGGAGCTCGCTGCTGAAGCCTGAAGGTGTAATGTGATATTCGGTCTCGACATTTGGGTCCGGCATATGGATCAGTTCTAGAGGAATTTTGGGCCTGTAACCGAAACCCATTGGGTTTAATACCACGTTTGGTCAAGCTTCTCGAGAGGCCGAAAGAAGTATTTTTTTTCTTCCAACTTGAGTTGTTTAGCTAAGGTTTTTTAAGAAAAAAAAGTACTTTTGAGAAGAAGCAGAAATAGTTTCTGAGAAATAGAAAAAAGTAATTTCTTTCCAAAAGCAGAAGCAAAAGCAGTTTTGACTTTTCTTTTTACCAAAAATGCACTTAACAAAATATTATATATACCAAAATAATCGCTAAACCTAATACTTAGGATATTAATATGTAAATATTTCTTCTTATTTTAGGATAGCTATCTAATAGTATATAGTAACTTTAGCGGTGAATACTTTTATATTTGTTGAATGCTTTTTAATATATTTAACTTATATTGAAAGAATTAAGTACTTTTTAATTTATTTTCATATTTTACTTAAATAAAATGAAAAGATTTAATTATTGCACATAATAACAAATTTTGAGATTTTTATTGTCACGACCCGGATTTTCCCTCAACATCGGGATCGTGATGGCGCCTACTCGTGGTAGCTAGGCAAGCCACTGTATTCATACAATCATGTTTTTAATAAAATTTCATAATTAATTTATCAACAAACCATAAGTTTAATTAAATAAGTGCGGAAGACTTTATCGAAATAGTATTAAGCAGTTTCAAGGTAAAACCATACTGAAATCCTCTACCCAAGACGTGGAGTCACCAACTCACGAACTACTACAGAATACTACACATAAAAGTCTGAAAGAAATATAACATAATCTGTTTGTCTCGGAACAAGGAGACTACAGCTAGTAACATAAGTAAAGAGAGAGAGACGTCGGGCCTGCGGACGTCTGCAAGCTACCTCAGTCTCAAATATGATCAACTCCCACGCAAAAGATTTACTGCTGCTGCTCCTGATCGTAACCTGGACCTGTGCAAAAACGCACAGAAGTGTAGTATCAGCACAACCGACCACATGTGCTGGTAAGTGCCTGGCCTATCCCGGCGAAGTAGTGACAAGCCTAGGACCAGACACCCACATAAACCTGTGCAGTTCAATATATATATGTATACCACAAAATAACGAGAAATAACCAAGCAATAACACATAAGGAATATCTCAAAAGAACTCAACAATTAACAACAGTTAATAAGTTCACAAAGAAAAACAAAGTACAATGGAAAAACAAGTAATATCAAGTCAAGGAATAGCAAGTAGTTGCACGGCATCACCCTTCGTGCTTTTACTCTCATCCTCACCAAATAAGCATATAAAGTGTACTGGCATCACCCTTCGTACTTTTACTCTCATCCTCACATCCATGGTACGGCATGATCCTTCGTACATGGTTCAATAACAAGGCACGACATGATCCTTCGTGCATAATCAATAAAACATGGCACGACATTAACCTTCGTGCATAAATAATAAAACATGGCACGGCATTAACCTTCGTGCATAATCAATAACAAGGCACGACATTAACCTTCGTGCATAAATAATAAATCAAGGCACGACATCACCCTTCGTGCATTATCACTCTTCCTCACCCAAATAACAATCATAGTTAAGGGCAAAGAATGAAACAGTAAATCATAAACCGTCCCAACAAGGGCAATCAATAATCATCTTCACAATAAGTCCCTACAAGGAAGAACAATAACAATTCTACAACCCGGCAAGGGTTCAACAATTTATCTTCAAAATATCTCACAACAAGTATCAACAACGACTCACGGTCATGCTAGACGCCAGTGTATGGATGCTCGTCACCACAACCCATACACCGCACTCGATCACATAGCACATAATCCTATTCCCTCAAGCTAGGATAGAACAAACACTTACCTCGAATGTTTATGAACAATTCAATCCGTGGCAATGCCTTTTCCTTTCAAATTTGGCTTCAATCCAATCGTATCTATACACAATTGATTTAATATCATCAATACTACTCAACAAACTAATTCATAAGGCCAATTACAACTTTTACAACATTTTGCCCGAAATAGTGAATTTCGACCCCGGGCCCACATGGTCGGAACTCGGGGTTCGGACCAAAATCCGGCTACCCATCCCCCCATGAGTTCAAGTATATGATTTATTTCAAAACCGGACCTCAATTCGAGGTCCAATTTCCCAATTTATGAAAAATCCTATATTCTACCAAAAACAAGAAATTCTACCATGAAAACCTTTGATTTCTATTGAAAAACATGTATAATGATGTTAGGAATTGAAAGAATTAAGTAAAAAGTGACTTACAATTACTTTGAAGAAGAGGGAGTTCGTGAAGAATCGCAAATGGGTGTTTTTGGGTTGTGAAATGTGAAGAATGAAGCTAGAAATCGTGATTTACAGGTCTCTGTGTTCGCATTTGCGAACATGGGTTCGCAATTGCGAATCCCGACCAATTTCTGGAGTTTGAAAAATAAGCTAAGGCTGGGAAGTTCGCATTTGCGAAGCCAAGGCTATTTTGGGGCCTTCGCATTTGCGAACATTTGTTCGCATTTGCGAACAAGGCTGGGCATGAGGGGACTTCGCATTTGCGAAGAATGCTTCGCATTTGCGAAGAATGCCTTTACACTGAAGGCCTCGCATTTGCGAGGTTTGGTTCGCATTTGCGAACCCAAACGGTCCTGGGCACCCTTCGCATTTGCGATCAAGGGTTCGCATTTGCGAACCCTGCCTTGATCTGCCACCTTCGCAATTGCGAGAAATGTTTCGCAATTGCGAAGCCAACAACTAGGTGAAAAACCAGCAGTGCAAAAATTCAGAATTTAATCCAACGGCCTATCAAATCTTTACCCGAGACCCCCGGGCTCCAAACCAAACATGTACACAATATCAAAAACACATTACGAACTTGTTCGTGCGATCACATCGCCAATATCACGTCGTTTTCATCAAATCAAGCCTCAAGTTCATGATTTTCATACTTTTGGTTTTCAAAACTTTCAAACTTGGAACTCAAGGTCCAAAACATATCAAACGACATCCGAATGTCACCAAACTTTGCAGAAAGCACATATATAATATTTAAGACTTGTACAGGGCGTCAGAACCAAAATACGAGCCCGATACCAAGGTCAATTAATTCATTTTCCTTTAACAATTACATCAAAAACAATTTCACGAAAAAATTCATAACTTGGGCTCTAGGCCTCAGAATTCGACTCCGGACGCATGTCCAAGTCCCATATTTTCCTACGGACCTTTCGGGACCATCCAATCTCAGGTCCGAGTCCGTTTACCAAAAATATTGACCGAAGTCAACCATATCAATATTAATATCATTTTTATCCACATTTCTCATAGAATTCATATTTTCTATCACAAAATCTTTCCGGCTACATGCTCGGATCGTGCACGTAAATCGAGGCAACATAGAATGAGGTTTTCAAGGCCTCAAAAGCTCGAAATGATTAATAAAATAAGTGATGACCCTTTGGGTCGTCACAATCTCCACCTCTAAAACAACCATTCGTCCTCGAACGGACGAGAGAAGGAAGTACCTGAGTTGGGGAACAAATGAGGGTAGCGGCTCCGCATATCGGACTCGGACTCCCGGGTCGATGCCTCAGGAGGCTGACCTCTCCACTGAACACGCACAAAAGTATAACTCTTCGACCTTAACTGTCGAACCTGCCGGTTTAGAATGGCCACCGGCTCCTCCTCATAGGATAGATCATTGTCCAATTGGACAGTACTGAAGTCTAACACATGTGTTGGATCGCCGTGGTATCTCCGAAGCATAGATACATGAAAAACCGGATGCACGGCCGATAAGCTAGGCGGCAAAGCCTAGTCCGTAAGCCACCCCTCCCACTCGTCTAGAATTTCAAACGGACCAATATACCTAGGGCCGAGCTTGCCCTTTTTCCCAAACCTCATCACGCCCTTCATAGGCGACACTCGGAGCAATACTCGCTCACCAACCATGAAATCTACATTTCAAACCTTACGATCCGCATAAGTCTTCTGTCCGGACTGAGCTGAACGCAATCTCTCCTGAATAGTCTTGACCTTATCCAAGGCCTCTCGAACTAAATCCGTACCCAACAACCGAGCCTCTCCCGTTCAAACCATCCAACCGGTGATCGACATCGCCTACCATACAATGCCTCATACGGGGCCATCCGGATGCTAGACTGGTAGCCGTTATTGTAGGCGAACTCTGCTAATGGCAGAAACTGGTCCCACGAGTCTCCGAAATCAATAACACAGGCTCGAAGGATATCCTCTAGAATCTGAATAGTCCTCTCGGACTGGCCATCCGTCTAAGGATGAAATGCTGTACTCAACTGAACCTGTGGGTGCCTAACTCCTGCTGGACCGCTCTCCAGAACCGCGAGGTAAACTGCGTACCCCGATCAGAGATAATAGATACCGGCACCCCATGAAGTCGAACAATCTCCCTGATGTAAATCTCTGCTAACCTCTCCGATGAGTAGGAGACAGATACTGGAATAAAGTGTGCTGACTTGGTCAACCTATCAACAATGACCCAAATAGCATCAAATTTCCTCCGAGTCAAAGGAAGTCCAGTAACGAAATCCATAGTGATCCGCTCCCATTTCCACTCGGGAATTTCAATCCTTTGGAATACACCACCAGGTCTCTGGTGCTCATATTTCACCTGCTGACAATTTAGACACCGAGCGACATACGCAACGATATTTTTCTTCATTCTGCGCCACCAATAGTGTTGCCGTAAGTCCTGGTACAACTTCGCGGCGCCCGGGTGAATGGAATACCGCGAACTGTGGGCCTCCGCTAAGATCAACTCTCGAATCCCTTCAACATTGGGCACACAAACTCAACCTTGCAATCTCAATACACCATCATCATCTAGATTTGCCTTTGTGGCACCTCCCCGCTGTACTGTATCTCTCAAATCACGCAAATGAGGATCATCAAATTGCCTCTCACGGATACGCTCTAATAGAGAAGAACGAGCGACCGTGCAGGCTAACACCCTGCTAGGCTCAGAAATGTCTAATCTCACGAACCGGTTGGCTAAGGCCTGGACATCTAGAGCTAATGGTCTCTGACTGACCGGAATGAATGCAATACTACACATGCTGGCAGACTTTCTACTCAATGCATCGGCCACCACATTGGCCTTACCTGGGTGATATAAGATAGTAACATCATAGTTTTTAGCAATTCTAACCATATCCGCTGTCGTAGATTCAACTCCTTTTGCATGAACAAGTACTGTAGACTTTTGTGATCAGTGTATACCTCACACGTCACACCATATAGATAATGCCTCCAGATCTTCAAGGCATGAACCACTGCTGCTAACTCAAGATCATGAACTGGATAATTCTTCTCATGTATTTTTAACTGCCTCGAAGCATAAGCAATAACCTTACCATCCTGCATCAATACCGCTCCAAGCCCTGTACGAGATGCGTCACAATAAACTATATAAGGCCCTGCACCCGTAGGTAGTATCAACACCGGCGCGGTGGTCAAGGCTGTCTTGAGCTTCTGAAAGCTCGCCTCACACTCCTCTGACCACTGGAATTGGACACCCTTCTGGGTCAACCTGGTCATCGGGGCTGCAATAGAAGAAAACCCCTCTATAAATCGACGGTAGTAACCTGCTAATCCCAAGAAACTCCGGATCTCAGTCACTGAAGCTGGTCGAGGCCAATTCTGGACTGCCTCAATCTTCTTTGGGTCCACCTGAATACCTTCCACTGATACAATGTGACCCAGAAATGCTACCGAACTCAACCAGAACTCACATTTCGAAAATTTGGCATATAGCTGATTATCTTTCAGAGTCTGAAGAACCACTCTGAGGTGCTGCTCGTGCTCTTCCTGGCTGCGGGAGTATACCAGGATGTCATCTATAAAGACTATCACGAACAGATCTAAGTAAGGCATGAATACCCGATTCATCAACTCCATGAAGGCTGCTGGGGCATTGGTCAACCCGAAGGACATGACCAAGAACTCATAATGCCCATATCTAGTGCGAAAGGCTGTCTTAGGAATGTCAGCCGCCCTGATCTTCAGCTGATGGTAGCCCGACCTCAAGTCTATCTTTGAGAATACCCTCGCTCCCCGGAGCTGGTCAAACAAATCATCAATCCTCGGCAGTGGATACTTATTCTTTATTGTCACTTTGTTCAATTGCCGGTAATCAATACACATCCGCATCGAGCCATCTTTCTTCTTTACAAATAATACAGGTGCTCCCTAGGGGGAAACACTGGGCCTGATAAAGCCCTTCTCAAGAAGGTCTTGCAACTGATCTTTCAATTCTTTTAATTCCGGCGGGGCCATACGATAAGGTGGAATAGAGATGGGCTAAGTGCCCACTGCCAGATCAATACAGAAATCAATATCCATGTCGGGTGGCATGCCCGGCAGGTCTGAAGGAAAAACCTCAGGAAACTCCCGTGCAATAGGGACCGACTCAATGGAAGGAACCTCTGCGCTGGAATCACGAACATAAGCCAGATAAGTTAGACACCCCTTCTCGACCATGCGTCGAGACTTAACATAGGAAATAACAGTGCGAACGGAGTGGCTTGAGGTACCTTTCCACTCTAGTCAGGGTGATTCTGGCAAGGCCAAGGTCACAGTCTTAGCATGGCAATCAAGAATAGCATGGTATGGGGACAACCAGTCCATCCCTAATATGACATCAAAATCCACCATATCCAAAAGCAACAGATCAATACGGGTCTCAAGACCCCCAAATATAACTACACACGAACGATGCACCCGGTCGACTACAATGGAGTCACCCACCGGTGTAGACACATAAACTGGAATATCTAGAGCATAGTTGGGCACGGCCAAATACGGCGCAAAGTAGGAAGACACATATGAATATGTAGATCCGGGGTCAAATAATATTGAAGCACCTCTGCCACACATAAGAATGGTACCTGTAATCACGGCATCTGATGCCTCTGCCTCTGACCTAGCTGGTAAAGCATAGAATCGGAGATCTGCACCTCCCCTCTGAGCTGCGTCTCTAGGACGACCATCAACTGGCTGACCTCTACCTCTGGCTGGACGGTCTCGACCTCTACAGTCTCGACCTCCACCTCTATAATATCTACCCCCGCCTCTGGCTGGCTGGGCAGGCTGAGGGTCAGCTGGGGCCTCGAATCATAGGACGAGGACCCCGCTGCTGAGAGTTGCCCGCTGCTCGAGGGCAATACCTGATAAAGATGACCTGGGTTACCACAACCGTAACAACACTTTGGCTGCTGGGACTGCTGACCTTGACGACCCGAATGGCCTCCACGAATACTCCGAAGAGGCTGAGCACTGATGGGAGGCTGATCTAAATACTGCTCACGAAACCCACGATCACCTGAACCACCCTGCAAAACCTGGAGACCTGACTAAAAAGGCCTGGAAGACTGGCCCCTACCATAAGAATCCCTGCCTCCAGATGAGGCACTACTAAATCTGCCGGAATGACGAGGCCTCTTATGTAAAGCATAACTACCTCCCCGAGCAAGAGCCATATCAACCCTACGAGCTGCATTAGCCGCCTCTTGAAAAGATATGTCACTCCCAACTCCCAAAGCCATATGAAGTCGATCGGCTGATTTAGCCCATCTATAAACCTGCGGACCCTCTCCCGCTCTGTGGGAAGTATCAACACTACATGACGAGCCAAATCGACAAATCTCGTCTTATATTGTGTGACCGTCATAGTGCCATGATGGAGGCGCTCAAACTGCCTCCGAAGTACATCCCGCTGAGTAGCAGGAAGAAACTTCTCCAGAAATAGCTCTGCAAACCGATCCCATGATAAAGCTGGGGACCCTGCTGGTCGAGTCAAGCAATAATCCCTCCACCAAGTCTTGGCGGACCCTGAAAGCCTGAATGTACAGAAGTCAACTCCATTTGACTCCACGATTCCCATAGTCTTGAGAATCTCATGGCAACTGAATAAGAAATCCTGAGGATCCTCTGATGTGGTACCGCTGAAAGTAGTGGTAAACAACTTGGAGAACCGATCAAGTCTCCATAAGGAATTAGAAGTCATGGCCGCTCCATCTCCGGCATGAGCCGTGGTACCTGACTGAGTGGCCACAGCTGGCTGAACCACTGGTGCCTGAGGCTGAGGAGCTACTGGCTCCGAAGTACGAGCGATTGGAGTCTGGGCCCCTCCTCCAGCCTGAGAAGCGGCTGGTGCAACTGATAATAAGCATGCTCTGGCAATGCTGTCCATAAATCCCGTTATCCTGACCAAAGCCTCCCGAAGATCTGGGGTAAATAAAGCCTCTCGTGGGACCTGAGCTGGGCCCACTGGAGCTGCTGGGACTGGAACCTCCTCGTCAATCTCAATATGAGGCTCCACCTCTGGAGTAGCTACCGGGGGCTGAGCTCTACCCCTACCACGGCCTCTGATACGGCCTCGGCCCCTGCCCCTCACGGGAGCTGCCTGGGGCTCGGGCTGCTGGTCAGCGGACGAAGAAGCGCGTGTCCTCACCATCTGCGAAAGGACAGAATAGAAATTCAATCAGTAATTGAGGAACAAGTCGCACGACAAGAAAGAACAAATGAGAGACTCTTTCCTAACTCAATAGACTCTGGAGGACAAGTACGGACGTCTCCGTACCTACCTCTCAAACTCTACTAAGCTTGTTCGTGAGTGGTGAGACCTATGTAACCTAGAGCTCTGATACCAACTTGTCACGACCCGGATTTTCCCTCAATATCGGGATCGTGATGGCGCCTACTCGTGGTAGCTAGGCAAGCCACTGTATTCATACTATCCCTGTTTTTAATAAAATTTCATAATTAATTTATCAACAAACCATAACTTTAATTAAATAAGTGCGGAAGACTTTATCAAAATAGTATTAAGCAGTTTCAAGGTAAAACCATACTGAAATCCTCTACCCAAGACGTGGAGTCACCAACTCACGAACTACTACTGAATACTACACATAAAAGTCTGAAAGAAATATAACATAATCTGTTTGTCTCGAAACAAAGAGACTACAGCTAGTAACATAAGTAAAGAGAGAGACGTCGGGCCTGCGGACGTCTGCAAGCTACCTCGGCCTCAAATATGATCAACTCCCACGCAAAAGATTTACTGCTGCAGCTCCTGATCGTAACCTGGACCTGTGCAAAAACGCATAGAAGTGTAGTATTAGCACAACCGACCCCATGTGCTGGTAAGTGCCTGGCCTATCCCAGCGAAGTAGTGACAAGCCTAGGACCAGACACCCACATAAACCTGTGCAGTTCAATATATATATGTATACCACAAAATAACGAGAAATAACCAAGCAATAACACAATAAGGAATATCTCAAAAGAACTCAACAATTAACAACAGTTAATAAGTTCACAAGGAAAAACAAAGTACAATGGAAAAACAAGTAATATCAAGTCAAGGAATAGCAAGTAGTTGCACGGCATCACCCTTCGTGCTTTTACTCTCATCCTCACCAAATAAGCATATAAAATGTACGGCATCACCCTTCGTACTTTTACTCTCATCCTCACATCCATGGTACGGCATGATCCTTCGTACATGGTTCAATAACAAGGCACAACATGATCCTTCGTGCATAATCAATAAAACATGGCACGACATTAACCTTCGTGCATAAATAATAAAACATGGCACGACATTAACCTTCGTGCATAATCAATAATAAGGCACGACATTAACCTTCGTGCATAAATAATAAATCAAGGTACGACATCACCCTCCGTGCATTATCACTCTTCCTCACCCAAATAACAATCACAGTTAAGGGCAAAGAATGAAACAGTAAATCATAAACCGTCCCAACAAGGGCAATCAATAATAATTTTCACAACAAGTCCCGACAAGGAAGAACAATAACAATTCTACAACCCTGCAAGGGTTCAACAATTTATCTTCAAAATATCTCACAACAAGTATCAACAACGACTCACGGTCATGCTAGATGCTAGTGTATGGATGCTCGTCACCACAGCCCATACACCGCACTCGATCACATAGCACAAAATCCTATTCCCTCAAGCTAGGATAGAACAAACACTTACCTCGAATGTTTATGAACAATTCAATCTGTGGCAATGCCTTTTCCTTTCAAATTTGGCTCCAATCTAATCGTATCTATACACAATTGATTTAATATCATCAATACTACTCAACAAACTAATTCATAAGGCCAATTACAACTTTTACAACATTCTCCCCGGAATAGTGAATTTCGACCCCGGGCCCACATGGTCGGAACTCGGGGTTCGGACCAAAATCCGGCTACCCATCCCCCCACGAGTTCAAGTATATGATTTGTTTCAAAATCGGACCTCAATTCGAGGTCCAATTTCTCAATTTATGAAAAACCCTATATTCTACCAAAAACAAGAAATTCTACCATGAAAACCTTTGATTTCTATTGAAAAACATGTATAATGATGTTAGGAATTGAAAGAATTAAGTAAAAAGTGACTTACAATTACTTTGAAGAAGAGGGAGTTCGTGAAGAATCGCAAATGGGTGTTTTTGGGTTGTGAAATGTGAAGAATGAAGTTGGAAATCGTGATTTACAGGTCTCTGTGTTCGCATTTGCGAACATGGGTTCGCAATTGCGAACCCCGACCAAATTTCTGGAGTTTGAAAAATAAGCTAAGGCTGGGAAGTTTGCATTTGCGAACTTTAGTTTGCATTTGAGAAGCCAAGGCTGTTTTGGGGCCTTCGCATTTGCGAACAAGGCTGGGCAGGAGGGGACTTCGCATTTGCGAAGAATGCTTCGCATTTGCGAAGAATGCTTCGCATTTGCGAAGAATGCTTCGCATTTGCGAAGAATGCTTCGCATTTGCGAAGAATGCCTTTACACCGAAGGCCTCGCATTTGCGAGGTTTGGTTCGCATTTGCGAACCCAAACGGTCCTGGGCACCCTTCGCATTTGCGATCAAAGGTTCGCATTTGCGAACCATGCCTTGATCTGCCACCTTCGCAATTGCGAGAAATGCTCCGCAATTGCGAAGCCAACAGTTGGGTGAAAAACCAGCAGTGCAAAAATTCGGAATTTAATCCAACGGCCTATCAAATCTTTACCCGAGCCCCCCGGGCTCCAAACCAAACATGTACACAATATCAAAAACGCATTACGAACTTGTTCGTGCGATCACATCGCCAATATCACGTCGTTTTCATCAAATCAAGCCTCAAGTTCATGATTTTCATACTTTTGGTTTTCAAAACTTTCAAACTTGGAACTCAAGGTCCAAAACATATCAAACGACATCCGAATGTCACCAAACATTGCAGAAAGCACATATATAATATTTAAGACTTGTACCGGGCGTCGGAACCAAAATACGAGCCCGATACCAATGCCAATTAATTCATTTTCCTTTAACAATTACATCAAAAATATTTTCACAGAAAAATTCATAACTTGGGCTCTAGGCCTCAGAATTCGACTCCGGACGCATGTCCAGTCCCATATTTTCCTACGGACCTTTCGGGACTATCCAATCTCGGGTTCGGGTCCGTTTACCAAAAATGTTGACCGACGTCAACCATATCAATATTAATATCATTTTTATCCACATTTCTCATAGAATTCATATTTTCTATCACAAAATCTTTCCGGCTACATGCTCGGATCGTGCACGTAAATCGAGGCAATATAGAATGAGGTTTTCAAGGCCTCAGAAGCTCAAAATGATTAATAAAATAAGTGATGACCCTTTGGGTCGTCACATTTATTTACTTATAATAAGTATTAAGTATAAAGTAAATATATTTATGTCCTTATTCGTAATTTGATACTTAAAAGCACTTTCTAAAAAGCTTGGCCAAACACAAATTATTGCTCAAAAGTACTTTTCAGAGTAATTAGCCAAACACAAACTACTTTTCTCCAAAAGTACTTTTTTCAAAATCACTTCTCAAAATAAGCTAATTTCTCCAACTTAGCCAAACAGGCTATAACATTCTAAAAATCTTGGTCAAACACAAATTATTGCTCAAAAATACTTTTCAAGAGTAAATAGCCAAACACAAACTACTTTTCTCCAAAAATACTTTTTTCAAAAGCACTTCTAAAAAAAATACTTCTCAAAATAAGCCGATTTCTCCAACTTGGCCAAACATGCTATAAGTCCTTCTAAGCTAGTTAAAATTGCACAGGCTAGCCAGTGATCAGCCATGCAAACATAGCTAGTGTTTGCCAAGTTATTAAAAAATAGTTATATTTTTTGTAACAGAAATCAGTCCAACATAATATACTGGAGTTCGGTGCACCTGTGCATGAACTTCCAGTATATTATGCTGGACCGATATACTTTAGTGGCTCTAGTATATATATTGGAGCTTCAGTATACTTTGTTGGAACTTTAGTATATTATGCTGGAGTACTTTTTAAATAGTATTTTTGTTCGTATTTATCTTCACATAAAAAGTAGCTAAATTTCGATGACTTTTGAAAGTATGGTTGTATTTGAATGACCACCTATAAAGTTGGCTATTTTTGAATTTCTCCAAGGTATCTTACACAAATAGCTGGTAGAATTTACAGTATATTTTTCTAGCTAGTATATGTAAATTACACAATAATTATATATGTATATACACATATTATATATAAATTATACATATATTATATATTCGTAAGTTTTGATGCTTGGATAGGCGGATATATATATATATATGAAAACTTAATTACCCAAATTCTTTAAAATTTGTTATTAACCAAAGGTAACCGTATATTCTTTACAATTTATAAACACTAGTGAATTTATCCGCATTTCGCGCGGTGATAAAAGATATTGTTAAAGGCATATTTTAACTATATGTATATTTCATGTTCACCTAAATTTTAAAAATATTAAACCCCATGCAAGAATAATGTTGAAAAAAAATATAAAAGTTCATAAAAATCTAAGTTTATATGGTCACATATCTCTAAAACCTCCAATTGGTGATGTCGGGGTGGTATTCTTTGACCAACTTTATTGTTTGTATATCTTCCGATAACTTTAAAATAAAGTTTCTCAAGGTTGATTGTTCTTTCTCATATATTTAATCTCAATTTTTAAATTTAATGTATAATATGTAGTACAAAACTTTCATAATCATATAATACGCTTGTACGTAATCGCATTTTTTGTGCTTTTAAAAAAAAACATGTCCAACCTTACAAAATTTCTCGTTAAACTTGAGCAACCCATCAAATCTGAATTTATTTTATTTGAATTCATATATCTTGCAACATAACTAATGTCTAGTAGTAAAATTAATTTATTGCTATATCATTCTCATATCTTATTTTAAAAATATTGTTGGTGCTTTCTGTTAGCATATATATGAGACCTAAGCTGAATTAGTTAATTTATTTTTCAAGAATATCAATTATAAAATAGTAAAACATATACTAATTACCAAAATAAAAATAAGTATAGGTTCTGTTAAAACATAGCCAATACAAAAGCTCAACTCAATAGATTCTTAATGAAAGCGAGAATTGAAGAAACAATATGAATGGCTAGAGGATAAGGGAGGAAACTTGCAGATTGTGCCATTGCAACTGTAAGAATTCTTTATTCTGTATAAATATGTATTATGATGAAAGATTGTAACGGTCCAAAATATGAAATATGAAAAGTTGAAACTATAACAACCGTTCTTTTTATATTTATAGATAATCGACCAAAAAAGATTTGCGAGCAAATTTTATATAAATAATATTTACATCTATAAATAATCTGCTAAAGAATTTTAAAGAAATGTGAATTCTTTAGTTTTACTACTTTTCACTAAAATAGGTATTTACAAAACTTCAGAAACCTATTACACTTGATAGAAACAGCAAAAAAGCACATGTAATTACTATTTATTACTATACAATTACAAAATCTTTTTTGCTTCTCGCTTCCCATGGAGAAATTCAAAAGGAATCACTGAATTACTTACCACAAACTATAAAGCTAACTACTTGATGTTGTTCCAATTCTCCTCTAAAGATTATACATTGACAAAAGTTTCATCCAACCAATCTGCAGATCAGACCAATGTTCAATCATGTAGTAATCTTGCAGTATAATAATCAAAAGTAAATAAAAAAATAAGAAAAAAGTAAAGTGTCATTGAAACTCTTAATTCTTAAACTTCAAGGATTATATGGAAAAAAACTTGTGAGAAGTGAGAATAAAAAATCAGAGTAGTAAAATGATAAAGAAGTCGATATATTGGTGCATAGTTATGATTCTATTTGAATAGGGTCCATGCCATATTTAAAAAAATAAATAGTGACATACCTGGTATTCTTCTACCAATATTTGGCTAGCCATAGTCCCTAGTTCTAAATATTAATTTTCTTTCACATGGAGAGCAGTAAAACAAAGAAAGCCCGAAGATACTACTTCTAAATTCAAATTCAATTGAGGAAATCAAACATAAATTAAAACATTGCACAAACCATAACCTCATCAAATAAAAAAAATAAAGTTACAAAATAATATAGGATTAAAATTGGATACCTGGAGAGTAAAAAAACTTCTATTGGAACACTTCTTGAGCATTGGAATTATTTTTGAGTTATGGAAAAAAAAACTAATGCATAGAAAGAAAAAAAGGTGATTTAAAGGAAAGAAATAAATAACACTAATGATGATATTTAAGGGGAGGAAAAACTGTAACGGAAAGAGAGATTAGAAAACGTTTTAGAAAGAGAGATTAATAGTATATTAATAATGAAGAAATAAATGCTTAATTGTTAACAAATTTAAATGCAAAAAATAATGAAAAAGATATAAAATCTAAGGAAAAAGATAAATTTGATCCTTGGCCAAAGAAACATGCCACATCATCTTTTATTTTTCCAGCTTTATTATATAGATATAGATTCTTCGCAATTGCGAACCTTTGTTCGCAAATGCGAAAAATCCCTGGAAGCAGCCTAGTTCGCAATTGCGAACATATGTTCGCAATTGCGAAGACCCCAGATTTGCCTTGGCTTCGCAAATGCGAACAAAAGTTCGCAAATGCGAACTTCCCACCCTTAGCTTATTTTTCAAACTCCAGAAATTGGTCGGGGTTCGCAATTACGAACCCATGTTCGCAAATGCGAACACAGAGACCTGAAAAACACGAATTTCAGTCATTTCTTCACATTTTACAAAACCCAAAACACCCATTTGCGATTCTATTCTTCATCAAAACGATTGTAAGTTACTTTTTACTTAATTCTTTCAATTCCTAACATCATTAAACATGTTTTTCATAAGAAATCAAAGATTTTCATGGTAAAATTCTTGTTTTTGTTAGAAAATAGGGTTTTTCATAAATTGGGAAATTGGACCTCGAATTGAGGTCCGATTTTGAAACAAATTATATATATGAACTCGTGGAGGGATGGGTAACCGGATTTTGGTCCTAACCCCGAATTCCGACCATGTGGGCCCGGGGTTGAAATTCACTATTCATGGCAGAATGTTGTAAAAGTGGTATTTGGTCTTAAGAATTAGTTTGTTGAGTAAAATTGATGATATTAAATCAATTGTGTATAGATACAATTGGATTGGAGTCAAATTCGAAAGGAAAGGGCATTGCTACGGATTAAATCATTCGTAAACTTTCGAGGTAAGTGTTTGTTCTATCCTAGTTTGTAGGGATATGAATTTAATTATAAATATTGTTGACATAGAGATTATTGGCTAAATGCCGGTAACATATATACTATATAATTGGGATCGGGTGGTACGCCTACCACGAGATATAATTATTGATATATTTGGGAGCGGGTGGTACGCCTACCACAAGATATAATTATTGATATAATTGGGAGCGGGTGGTACGCCTACCACGAGATATAATTATTGATATATTTGGGAGCGGGTGGTACGCCTACCACAAGATATAATTATTGATATCATTGGGAGCGGGTGGTACGCCTACCACGATATATAATTATTGATAATTGGGAGCGGGTGGTACGCCTACCACAAGAGATAATTAATGTGATGGTTGGGAGCGGGTGGTACGCCTACCACGAGACATGAAATGAAAGAGGAAATTGAGACAAGAAAGTAAGGTTTATTCTGTTGATTTGATTATTCCTGGATAACTTGAGTTATTGACTGTTATTTTAGAGCATAGTATTTCTTTATAAATGTATCGTATATATACATATATATATCTATATTGCAACTGTACAGGTTTAGGTGGGTGACTGGCCTTAGCCTTGTCACTAGTTCGCTGGGATAGGCCAGGCACTTACCAGCACATGGGGTCGGTTGTGCCGATACTACACTCTGCGCTCTTTTTGCGCAGATACAGGTTACGGACAGCAGCAGCGACAGTAGCGACTTGTGGATTTTCCGACTATTGAGATTACGAGGTAGCCTTGCAGGCGTCCGCAGGACCCGTTGTCTCTTCTATCTATGCTTTTCATTCCGTTATCTCATGTAATCGAGATAAACAGCTTGTATTTTCTTTCAGACAATTATGTGTATTATTCTTAGAAGTTCGTGAGTATTGTGACACCAATCTTGGGTAGTGTATCAGATTTGGATTTTCTTTATCACATTTGACTAAGTCTTCCGCTGTAATTTTTATGTTGTTAATAAGAAATTAGTAATTAATGGAGATGTAATTAATATTTGGCTTGCCTAGCTTCCATTTAGTAGGCGCCATCATGACCCCGATGGTGGGAAATCCGGGTCGTGACAAGTGGACTCAACTATGCGCCTTTAATTCAGGGATTAGCGCCTTAAATTAACGATTTTAATTACACCCTTTTTATTTCCCTTTCGCTGTATTTTTCATTCCGCATTCATTGGAGGAGATCGAATAAACAAAATAAAGGTCGCTTGAGTAATTTTCTGCCCAGACCCAGAGTCCGCAAAGCATTTTTAAGATCACATTTGAAGGGTTTTAAACCGTCTTACTCTATTTTTTGTCGATGCTCAAGAAGAAAAGAAGATCTCTTAAGGTTTCTCATAATCGGAGCTTGATTGTTGGCTCCGATTTGAATTTGATGAAATTGGTTGAATTAGGAGCAGAATTTGGTGATTGGGGACTCAAAGTTGAAAGTTTGGTTTCAAAGTGAAAGAATCCAGCTTAGAAAATGAATAGATTGGCGAGAAATTAGCTTCAAAATTGGACAAGATCAGCTTATGCCGGCAACCCTTTTTCTGCCACTCTTCTCCACTCTTGTGGGAAAAAAAAAATCCTCCCCCTCATCACCACTAACAGCGGTTGCCAGTACAACTATAATATAAATTTGGATACAAATTTAATATATGTGTAACGACATATAATTTAAATATAAATCTCATATAACTATTAATATATTATACTATTTATTTACAACATTCATACAAAAAATACAACTATAATAAAATTTAATTGAAATTGTATTTTATACAACTATAATACAATTTTGATACGTATATACAACTATTTATAATATATAAAGTATTTATAACTTAAATATAAATTTCATATAACTATTCATATACTATACAACTTACTTATAACATATTTACAAATTTCACACAGCATTTATTCAAAAGACATGACACCCTACCCTAGGTCCATATATGAAGAAGTTTGTAATATACTAGCTAGTATGAGGATGTTAAAGTATTGGACTTTCAACTTCCATATCAGATGCAAAAACCTATCAAATCACGTTCAATGAATCTCAAATTTTGCACCCAAAGTCCTAAATGACATTATTGACCTATTCCAACATTCGAAAATGAGATCCGACCCCAATATCAAAAGCCCACTCTCGATCAACCTTTTCAAAATCTTTGAACTTCCCAACTTTGCCAATTAACGTTGAAGCGACCTACGAGCCTCCAAATTAATGCCCGGGTGCTCTCCTAAGACAAGAGTCGTTGGTTCCTTATAGTCATTTATTTATTTATCTTTTCTATTGTGACAACTCTAGTTCCCCCACCTTTTAGCGTTCTGGGGCCCTACTATGTATTCAAATTAGAGTACACCTTTTCTTCCACTCCCGAAGGATGGAGGGGGTATACAACAAAAAAAGCATCGAAGGGTCGGATCACCCTGGGTTACTGAAGAGTCGTCCGACTTCTCGGTGACCGAATAATAGAGGTTTTTACCTCTTTCTCTTCTCTTCAGCACTCTCGAACCAGGGATTGTCTACAATAACACTGTTGTAGACCAATTGAAAGGGATGTAACGCAGTTCGGTAGCGCCTTTGTTTTGGGTAAAAAATGTCACGGGAAATACCATACAGGGCTATGCCAGATTCAAAATCCCAAACGGACATCAATAATATTAAAATCCACTGTAACCCAACATATGAAATTCATCAAAAAGCCAACTTTCCATAATAAGCACCAAAATGCTCTCGGGTCATCCAAAGCTTGATTCAGACATATGCCCAAGTCCAACATCATTATACAAGCCTACTGGAACCTTTAAATCCTAATTCTGAGGTCGTTTATTCAAAAGTCAAACCTTAGTCAATTCTTCCAACTTAAAGCTTCCAAAATTAGAATTTTCCATCCGAATGAACTCTGAACTTTCCGACATCCAGTTCCGACCATACATATAAGTCATAATACCCGAAGTAAAACTTCTCAAGGTCTCAAACCGCTAAAAGATGCGTTAAAGCTTATAACGACCTGTCGGGTCGTTATAGATATTTTAGATAAACTCTTTCAGTTGTTCGAACTGGTAAAAGGGAAGGCTTTATTCGGGAAGCATATTGAACTCTAAAATATGGAATCAACTTAAAACTACGACATCAAAAAATATACATGCAAAAACAGATCATTCTTTCCATGAATATTTGATGCGAATTGAAAATGGAAAAGAAAAGGCAAACACGGATGAGAAAATCCAAATTTTGAGATCTTTCATTGTTCCTTATATTGCTGAAAAAGAATCGTTGGATCTCTTATTCAAAATAATATATCCTGATTTGCGTTCCTCTTTTCATGATTCTGCTTTTTTAACTTCTCGTTTTATTTTGACGATAAAAATGACTTTATTGATGAATTAAATGATAGGCTTATAGCCTAATTTTTTAAAGATGCTAGGACATTTGTTGCAGCTGATGAAACTGTTGAACCGACTGATCAGAGTCAGTTTGAAGATTTTTTTTTACACTCATTGAACCTAGCTGGTTTACCTCCTTATAAATTAACCCCGAAAGAGAATTGTCATGTTATGTTCTGCAAAACTTAAATCCCTATGAAGGTTTGTGCAATGGTACACCGACTAATATGCTGTGATTTTAAGAGTCGTGTTATAAGTGCTAAAATAACGATGTTAATTTTAATAATAAACATGTATTTATTCCTAGAATTTCATTGTTACCTTCAGACGATGAGAAGTTATCTATCCCATTTAAAAGAACACAATTTTTACTATGCCTGGGTTTCTATGACGATAAATAAAGCGCAAGGACAAATATTAGATTATGTTGAAATTTATTTGTGGGAGACAATATTTTCTCATAGACAATTATATGTTGTTATATCGAGATTGAAGATTTCAAACTATATAAAGATATTAATCTTACCACCTAAAGCAAATAATGATGATGACCAGTCTACATATAACATAGTGTATGATGAAATCATTAGAAAAGCCCTTCGATAACTTTGTGCTTTTATTGTTTATGTTCCTTGCATGATTATATATTTGTCTTAATGAGTGCTGCTTTTTCATTTACTAGGTCTTAAAAAGGGAAAACAACATTATTTAATGTTCTATTGGGCTCGAAATAACTTTTGACAACTTGCTATGCAGAAGAGTTAACTTCTTTACTTGCAAATCCTGGCTAAGTTTTATCCACTTGGTATAGTTTTTTTATTTGCAATATTTGGATAAAATTGTTGACATTATAAAAATTTTCGGATGCGCAATCAGTGAAAGCATTAGTGTCTGTAAATCTCAATATACAAAGGCATGTTACATATTTATGTGATTTTAGTTTAACTCTGTTAAGTTGTGTTCAAGTTATACTATGACGCAGCCGATCCCAAGCCCGTACAAAGGAGGTGGGTTTATTGTTTATTAGCAATAACACGTGTGTTTTCATTTCTTGATTCGAATATGCTCATTGTGAACTGATGTTAGTATCAATGGGCTTTTCTCTTTTATTGAATTTTTTTTTTAAAATATGTTGTATGCTTCCGTCAGTCTTACCTTTCAGGACATCATAACCAAAAAAGATGTAGAGATCATTTACTATTGCAAAGGCAAGACTTCAAAAGATAGGGTTTGGATCATGAAATGCCGACAAAGAGGGTAATTACATTTGAGACAGAATTACTTGAGTTAAAACCTGTCTAACGTATGTTTAACTTGTTTCCAGCGAGACAACAAAGACTACTGCTGTAAATTAATGAAAATGGAGATAACTGATGGGGTGAGTTAAAATTCTTTACCAGTAACTCATGTTGGTACTAGCTGTAATTTCCCAAACAAAATTTTAAGCTCTAATGTTCAAAATTTCAAATTTAAAGAGATAATTCTATGTTATATACTTTTGGTGTCACGTAACTGCTGCTTCGTAAATCCAAATAGAAATAGTGATACCCTTGTCATATAGTTATGTTTGCATTCACTTGGATTTAACTATTTATAGCTAGAGTTGTTTTAACTCCATTAGTTTGAGCCCTAATGTATGTTAAAATGGTGTATTTGACAAGAAAAATACAAGAATCTCACACCTGAATTCCAACTTTTCACCCAAAAAAAAAAAAAGTAGTTCTTGATGATGCAGCACCAATGTGGCATGACTTACATAAATGAAAAAGAAAAGAGCTTAACTTGCACATCATAGAGTTAAAAACTTGAAATTCATGGCGTTGGAGGGATTTTGTTTGTGGATAGAAAAGTGTAAACTGCATCAACCACCACAATTGCATCTCCATTGATCTGGACTTGATGTGTTATGGAATCTTGGTAGGCAAATCCAGCCTTCTCCAGTACCCTATGAGAAGCCTTATTCTCCAAAAGAACAAATGCTTGAAGCTTTACTATTTCAGGAAAGTGATTGAACACTTGAGGTATTGCCATTTTGAGTGCCTTTGTCGCAATCCCCTTCCCCCAATACTCAACTGCAATAGCATATCCTATATCTGCAGCAGCTTCATTTGTCTCGTTATCACCACCTCTTCCTGGATAGATCACCCAAAGGAATCCGATGGATCGATCATCGATGCATATCGATACACGCCAAGGGTAGGGTATACACACTTCCTTAATGAAGATCAAAGCTTCTTCTTTCGAGGTCAATGTCTTCCATCGGGTGGTCAGAGTTACTTGATCATCACTGCCCCATATCATCACATCATCAACATCCATCACGCTGAATGGACGCAAACTAATTCTTGAAGCCTCCATTGACATGATACGACAATGACAATAAATCCAATGTGATCTCTAGGAAGGGCAGTGTATAGGCACCACAAAACCCTACTCTTTGAAGGTAGAGAGTATGTTTTCAATAGATTCTCGGCTCAAGTAAAGACGAAAAAGAGGAAAGTAGCTAGCAACACTCCATTGAAATGAAATTTCGTCAACTATAAATTCCTAACATGCTTAATTTGGAGCTTTAATTTAATGAACTAATAAATGTAACTAGGCATATATAAATGGAGAGATTCGGTTAGGACAGACTTGGTAAGCAACTTGGTAGTAATTAAAAGAGCCATTATGTCTTATTCTGGATGCTTGTTGGTATAGATCGAAAGAAAGGGTGTTAAAATTCCAGGAGCCATGCATTTTCGATAATAGTATCCAAAGTTAGGAAATCCTCACCTTTCTTTATTAGTATTTCCATATTGTAATTAATGAAAGTTGTCACGTTGAGGGTTTAAGTATAATTAACATAATGACTAAAGGTAATAGTTAAAAATGCCTCCCAAGAGGAATCTTTATAATAAACAAAGAAATCCTTATAAGACGCTGCACTATGCCTCTTTCACGTGGCTCGTCCACAAAAAGTATTCTCCCTAAGACTCAGCTCTACGAAGGCCTTTCGGAGATTGACCTTCCTTCTCTTTTTTTTTCGATTTGATCGATTTCATCTGTTCGAAACTAAATCCTAAACTTCGGTGTGGCAAATAACAGAAAGAGAAAGTCTAACTTAGGCCTCATGCACATTAGGGTCTATGCCTTTTGGTTTAGAGGAGGAGGAGAAGATGCTACAGTTTCAAAAAAATTGCAGCTTTATAGTACTCCACCGATTTAGTTATGTGAACCTTGAAAAATATAAGTTTCATTGACGAAAAATAATATATTACTATTGGTGCCGGATCACAAGAGATAAAACAAAGGAATCAAGAAGCCTTCTCGTCAAGTATGAAAGAAGTAAAAGAATTAAGGAAAAGATCTATCAATGGGAGAAATTAAGGAAAGAGAATGATTGAAACTCCAGAAACAAAGGAAAGGAAAAGTATCAATGATTAGAGACGAAAAAGAAAGAAGCAGCAAAGATCCGGAAGAAGAACCAATCAATGATTTGATAGCAGATTGACAGAAGTTATTATAGGAAGGTCCCAAATTAAAGGAAAACGAGATTGCAAAGCTCTGCACTGGAGATCCTTAAAGTCCGGAATCAAGGGATACAACATTGATTATTCAAGTAACGGAAAGATCTGCCTAGCAGAAGAAAAGTCTATCAAGACCACAAGTCCAGGAAGAGCAACAGAAATTGCACCTTATCCTTGGAAAAGTTAATTTATGATTCCTTTAAAAGATCAACTCCCTTGGGTTTGTAATCTCTCAAGATTCACGTTAATTAAGAGTCAAGAAGGCCTCACGAAATATATATACATCTTTTCCAGGCTTGAAGCAAATATACTTTGAACGAACAACTATCACACTTTCTGTTCTACTCCAAACAAGAATTGTAGTTCTCTTTAGATTTGCTGTGTAATTAGTGAGAGAAGAAAAATATATAAACACTGGTGAAACATTATATCAAGATGAGAGAAGTGACATAGTGGCTAAGTTGTTGGTGTAAATCTACATCAACTCTCTTGTAATCGAGAAACTTCAAATAATGAAAGAGAGGACCTTTACAATCCAAGTGGACTAGACGTAGGATTCACTTTGAATCTGAACCAATATAAAAATTCCGGTGACTTTAATTCCTACACTTTATTTTTGCTTTACTTTTATTCTGTTCTTATCTCATTGTCGACCAATTGGTAAACTAGTCAACTACTTAGAATACAAAAAAGAAAAATCAACAATTCACCCCCCTTTACTTTCAATTGGTATCGGAGCAGGCCTCACACTTTTTATCTTTTGCTTAACAGCTAGTAAGAAAAAGATCATGTCAAATTAAGTAATAATTGGAGCACTCTTTCAAGAAGGGACATCGCAAGTAAGACCACTATACTTCAATAGACAATATATCTCCCACTAAAAAGTACACATGGAAATCTATACAAAATTATATGATGTCAAAGAATGGCATGTCATAAAAAGGGAAACTATCCACTGCCAGCAGTAGCCCAACCTCCTGCTGATCCTGAAGACATAGAGGAATACAAAGATGAGAAAATGTATGTTTTTCAAGTTAATGCTAAGTCTCGAAACTTGCTCTATAATTCTATAAGTAGAGAAGAGTATGAGAAAATTCCAAGCTACGATACTCCTAAATTATGAAGGAACTTATGAACTCTTCCAGATGAAAGAAGGAGAATCCATTGAGGAAACATTTACAATTAGTAAAATAATTGGCGATATGAAAGCCTTTGGTAAGTCCTACTCAAGTAGTGATCACGTTCGAAAAATTCCAAGGCGTTTGCCTACCACATGGCAGACAAAACTAGTTGCACTTGAGTCCCAAGATCTAAATAAACTTTCACATGAGGAACTACGAGGAGATCTTATAGCATTTGAGAAAATCCATCTCATGAAAATGAATCAGAAAAAAGAGAAGAAAATAATTGCCTTCAAAACTACAATTGAAAGACCTGAGGATGATATTGATGACGATCTAGAAGCTCTTAAAGAAACAATTTCCATGGTATCAAGAAACATGAATGGGCTGATGAGAAGATATAGAAATACAAAAAAGGAATGATGTCCCAACCCAAACCGATGGGCTGCGAGGGCCCCCCGGTGCCTTACCCAACCGAGTACCAACGTAACGTATTATTTTTTCTTATCATAACATCATGGGTAAATGGGCTAGAAGGGCCGTCATGAGATAACCAGAATAAAACATAAAAGAATACTAAATGTAGGATAACGAACATTATATAGAAACTTATACATGTGACATACGGGCCTACAAGGCCGACATGATCATTTGTGCACTCAAAACATAGGCCGACAAGACCACACAAGTATCAATATACATGACATCTATCTACAAGTCTCTAAGAGTACATAAATATCCTAAAGGTCGGGATAGGACCTTGCCATACCAATCAATACATGTCCAAATCATACAGACCAAATAGGAACTCCGAAGCAAGTGGAGTGCATACATTCCACTGAGCTGATAGCCTACTAGAAGGGCTGTCAACCTATCTATCGGGACCTGTAGGTATGAAATGCAACATTCCCAAGAAAAAGGGATGTTAGTACAAATAAAATACCGAGTATGTAATTCATGAAAGCAGTATATAAAAGACATGAAAGAAACATGGAGTAAGGAACTCAACCTGTAAGTCTAAATACCTCTATGGATCGTGGAACAATAATAATGTCATGCATATGCATATAAATGTCATATATTTCATTGGTATATGCATACATAATATCATCAAGTCTATGAGAGTATCCCATCATATCATCTCGGTCTCTGTGGGCGAAATTATTAACGTATACCAGCAGATTAGGTAGCGATGCGTATATAATGACATAACCTTTTCCCATACCCATATACATATAATGTATGCGTATATAATGCCATTTGATCATATGTCAATACCTGTATAAATGTATGTAATGCATAATGAAGTAAGTCAAAACTATCTCTCGGAATGTCATGAGATCCATGAACAGACGATATGCTAGTAGGACATATGGAGAATCAAGAACATAGCCGATCCTAGTGCTTCTAAGAATAGAATCATTTGTGAAAGTTGCATGCTTGCTCGTTTTGTTGTATCATATGGATCATGCCTAAAGGAAAGAAGGAATAGATTAAACATACCTTAAGTCATCAATGCAACTCAATAACAAGCTTATGAGAACTAAGGCGCCAACCCCATAACAAAGAAATACATGTACAACTTAGATGGAGCTAGTATATCACGTATATCAAGCCTACTATAGGCGAGATACAAACACAATACCATCAGTAAGTCTAAACAACCCAACTACAATTTAGGACCTTCAATACAACAAAAACCCCAAATATACCATAACAAACCCAATCAACAATTATAATTAGCCTGAAATTGCAACGGTGAGCGATCAACCTACTACCCTACAACATGTGCCATTTATCCATGCCCTTCATCCTTCAAACTCCATAAATCAGAAGCATAATAGAACAACACGGGTGGACTACTAAACAGTCCACTAAAAGTGAAATAAATCGGACTCACGTCTTCCGATCATCATCCCGTGAGTTCTAACATTAGGAAACAAATTTATCAACCTTCCTTGATATTTAAAAGCTTAAAGACAGAAAATAGATATTTTATTAACCATGAAGTACCTTCCTAAACTCAAACTACAAAGAAAAAAAAGAGGCGATATACTGATACTTACATCGTAGGGATTGTTCTAATGTTATCGCTTCTTGATTTCATGCCCGGGATGTTAATCTTCTTTGAAATGCTAGAAAAGAGCTTAAGGATATGTTTAAGGGTGTTCTCTGATGGTATTATATGGAAAAATGAAGATAAAGGCGACCTAAGACCTATATATATATATATATATATCAACTTTTGAAAAGTCAAAGAGGTGCTAGCTTGGCACTCTAGCATTTGCTCATCTTCCGGCGCTTATATCTTTTTATCCGGATGTCGTATGAATGAAAATTTAAGAGAATTGGAAACTAAATTCGAAGACCTTAAAATTAGTATATAATATGTCCCAAAAGACCTCATATATCACACAAAATATATTGCTCAAAAAAATTTAGTGACACACCTACTTGTCACCTATGCAGCCTTTGCAGTCTCTCGAAACAACAATTATCTTTCTATTTCGATGTCGTATCAACAAACGGTTTAATGTGTTAGAAATGAGACTTGTAGATATTCAATTTTATATGTTTATTATCACTTATTTCAAAGTACATTGTGAGAAAAGCTCTGCTGCATTTGACATAATGCTCAACACAGTTATGAATAACTTGTGATGACCTTTGCCACCTTTTGTTCCACAACTCGCTTGACTTCAAAACGTAACAAACAAATACTATAACCCTAATAACACATAACATAACCTTCATAAAAACCTAGTCTCACCCCAAAATGCATGTTATAACATTTTAAACCTATCGACTTTCGACGAAACTTATTTTTGGTTTAGCTTTCAAGTTTTCTGACCCTCTTGGTACTTGTTATTAATGATCTAAAGGATTTGTAACCTCTAAGGTAACATTACTAACTTAATTTATGTATTTAAAATACAATCGTATTTCTGAGCTTACATCAATTGACTTACGAATAGTCTCCCGTATGAAGATATGGGGTATACTATCATTTCCCCCTTTGGAACATTCGTCGAATGTTGACTGATGCGCTTACCAGTCTCATAACTCATAGATCTTACGAATATTTTAATACATTCATTGCCATCTAGGACAAATATTCTATGAATAAATCCAAAGGCTAGGGAATTCTCCCCTTTAGGCCTATTTCTCATATCATGAATTGTTGCCCGAATTGTTCCAATCTCATAACTGTTGCTTCCTTCTATCAACCAGCCAGTATGACTCTGACCTTGTAAGTGCGCTTATGCGAGTCTTCTCTCTTTTTTCCTCCAGCTATTAGCCAATATCTAGGATTCACTTTGTGATTATATTAAAGGTGTCTAACGGGTGGGCCGGGCCGGTCCGGGCCCGATTTTTTTGAACCCGGACGGGTTCCTTACCGGGCCGGTTCCGGTCGCCTTCTTAGCGGGTTTAACGGGTTGGTGTATTTTCGGGTAAAAATTGACCCGTACGGGTTACGGGTTAAAGGGGCCGGGCCGGGCCGGGTTATACGTCTTATAATTTTTTTCATGCCACCACCCCAATATATATATATATATATATATATATATATATATATTTTTTTTTTTTTTTTTTTAAATTCGTATAACTATTATAATTTATTTTAATAGTTTGTAACTTTGTAATTTAAAGAACACAAAGTAAATGATAAAAACTTGCACTTATAAAGTTTCAATGTAAGACTTTAAGTTTGTATTTCAAAATTAAGTTAGACTTATAAAGTTTCAATTTAAGAGTTTAAGTTATAATTTAAAAATTAAAGTTTCAATTTAAGACTTTAAGTTTGAAACTTTGAATTTAAAAATTGAAGTTTCAATTTAAGCCTTTAAGTTTGAATTTCTAAATAAAAGTTTCAATTTAACACTTTAAGTTTGATTTTCAAAATTAAAGTTTCAATTTAAGAAATTAAGTTTGAAACATTCAAGTTTGAATTTCAAATTTAAAGTTTCAATTTAAGAAATTAAGTTTGAAACATTCAAGTTTGAATTTCAAATTTAAAGTTTCAATTTAAGTTATATTAAGAATTTGTATTACTTTAAAATATAAATTAAAGAATAGAAGGAATATGAGAAAAATTGCACTTGCTGCAAATTGCAAGTGCTTCTTTTATTTCATATTTCATAACTCAAATTTGAAACTTACAAATTGAATGTTTACATCCTTTAAGACTTGAACAAATAACAATAAGTAAATTTAAATATTTTGCATTGCCTTGCAAAGTTCATCATAATCAATATGAACTGATTGGCCTTCTTCCGGAGTATTTAATTCGGATGGGTGACCACTTGTTAATATATCTCCAAGTTCCTCGTCTTCCGGGCGATCAACATCTTCATGTCCTTGATTTCTTCTTTCCGATCTAATCCAATCTCTCATACATACTAAAACTTCCAAAGCATTGCTTCCCAATGAGTGACGCGTATCTCCAAGTTGTTGTCTTGCTTGGCTAAATGCACTCTCGGATGTAACAATTGAAATTGGCACATTCATCACGTCCCTAGCCATTGCGTAGAGAACAGGAAATTGCTTTCCATTTTCATGCCACCACCCCAACGGTGAAAAATCCTTTGTGCGAGGCTCATTTTGTTTCTGCAAGTAGAATTGAAGTTCATCAATGTTCCTGCAACTTGTTTGAGTGTTAGAAAAAGTAGAAAAAATATTAAAACTTTCATCTAATCCTTCATCTTCAGTCAATGTAGCAGAAGTGCTACATTGCATAATAGAATTATTAACATTACCTGCAGCTATATCAATTATATTTGCATAATAATTATATAATTGCTGTAAATAATCATTTAAACTGTTCATAGAAGTATATAAATTTGGGGTTTCAGTTTTAACAATTAAATTATACACATGACATGCACACCTAACATGAAAAGTTTCATTAACAGGTGGTTGCAAATGCAATTTTAATATTGAAATTGCGGCAGTGTTGTTAGAGGCATTATCAAAAGACATACATAATATTTTTTGTTTGAGATTATAAAATTCTACAACTTCACAAATAGTTCTGCTTATAAATGCAGCGGTATGACTTTGATCTTCATCATATCTAAAAGCAATAATACGTTTTTGCATAACAGTATTATCATCTATCCAATGGCATGTAACAGTAATATATTCACGTCCATTAACAACTTGACCAATATCAGAAGTTAGAGATACTCTACAAGGAAGTTTTTCAAACAAATAACGTAAATATGTTTGATATTGTCCGTGAAGTCTGAAAATATCAGCTCTACAAGTACTCCTAGGTATACCTTTAAATAATGGGTTGTATATTCTTTGAATATATGTAACATAATATGACGAAGAAGCAAACGAAAAAGGTAGACAACCTAAAGCAATCATTTTCGCTAATTCCTCACGATCCTTCATTTTATCATATTTTACTAACCCTCCGGTAGTAGGGTTAATAGTTGTTTGACTATCATCACCATCTAGGCCCCATTCTATCGGGTGTGAAATTCTCATATGCCTACTAAGTGTTCCAGTTCCCCCTAAATTTCCTCCAGTCAAATGTTTAAATGAATCTTTACAAATTTTGCATCTCACTCTATCAGAACCTTCAATTAATTCAAAAAAATTCCAAACCTTACTTCTTTTTCTACGATTACTCGTCGGAGCCGTAGGTGGTCTACCCCCAGTGCCACGAGGCCCACGACCACCACCCCTTGTACCAACTCCAACACTACCTACCCCAGCACTAGGTGCACTAGTAGGTGTAGCAGATATCTCTTCTTCAATTCCTATTTCATTATCTTCTATTCCATAATCTTCTTGTAATTGATCATAATCTATATTTTCATTAGGCGTTGTTTCGGGAACAATAGATATTGGGCTATTACTACCAGATGCTGAAGAATTACCTCTACTTTTACTCCCCCTACCAGTAACTTTTCTACACGCTTTTTTAGGAGCACTAAACATATTGTAAAATTTAAGGAATAAATAAGCTCAAAATAAATATGCAATTAAAATATTAATAAGAGAAAGAGTTGGAGGGAGTGCACCGAATTAGAGCACTTGGTTATGCAATTCCGAATTTTCGATGTTACCACGAACAAACGTCAAGCCAATATTCCAACTTGAAGTTCAAAACCCGAATGATAAAATACTATAATTGAATTTCAATTATTCAACAAAAATGAGCCAAATAAATTCGAAGATGAAATGAGAAATTATTAAGACTTGAAGTTGAAGACTTGAAGTCTTGAACTAGATAATTAGAGAATAGGTGAATGAGAGAATTTGAGATTGAGATGAGAATTTTGAGTGAGAAATGAAGAAGGGGGAGGGGTATTTATAGATTTACATAAGGCTACATTTGTAAATTAAAAATGTGTTAAAAATTAAAAAAAAATGGCCAAAACCTCAATAAATCCGTTGGCCAACGGATTTTTTTGATATAGCCGTTTGGGGTGGGCCCCATATTTCTGTATTTAATTAAAAAAAAAAAAAATTTTTTTTTTGACCGTTGAACCGGGCCGGGCCGGGCCGGTCCGGTTTAACCGTTAATTTTACTGTTTGCCGGACCGGGCCTACCCGGTTCCGGTTACCCGTTCAACATATTTTCCCGGAACAAACCCCTACCCCTTAAAAACCCAGCCCACCCGGCCCCCTTGCAACCGGTCCGGGCCGGTTCCGGTTTCTACCGGTCTGGGCCGGTCCGGAACCGGTCCAACCCGGCCCGTTTAACATGTATAGATTATATACAGAACTATGACAAGATGTCCCTCCGTGCATCTATATATGTACTGGAGCTCTTCTTTGGGTACTTTGTCGAACTTATGACCATTGCTATATCTTGCTTCATAGCCTCGGGTATCTATGATTGTGGCTTTACTACAACTAGGTAGGTCATACTATACCATAACTCTTACTTCGATTTATTATTATCGAGGTCTGCTACCCTACTCTAGGTTACTCTTTTGCTGCTTATCTTATATGTATAAATCTTAGTCCTTTAATACTTCCTTATTACTGTTCATTTTAATGATGACGGCCTAATCTCATCTTATACTTTGTAACTTTTATCTATCTATTGTTGATTCACCATAATATTGATCCATAATCTACCACTGATAACTTAAAACCTCTTACATAGTACATTGTCACTAGGCTCACGTTGCATTGGGGAACATCTGAAGTTATTTGCCCGATCCACCTAGGGACAATACTGTACTTCAATGATCGTATTTCATAGCATCCCAATGTGATTCATCTTATAGTGGTTTCTAATCTCGTGCAATTCATGAAATCCCTTTTCATAAAATCATTACTCGATCAAAGGCCTAAACATCATCCTCTTATCATTTATGACAATTACACCCTTACTTTATTACCAGGGCAACATTCCATCTCTTCTAAATGCTCCTAGTCTTAAACTCCATTGAGTTCATTCAGGCTATAATGAGCTTTCTATAACTTATAGAAACTATCAAATATCTTGTTGGCTTAATCCCAAGGCCTTACTTATTCTTGTCACCTTCTTACTCACCTATTTTTTTAATTCGTACTCCTATCAACCTAAAACCTTGCCGCTCTACCATACTTTAGCCTGCGATCTACACATATAAATTTATACTACCAGAAATCTTCCTTTAAATTGCTAGCACTATCAGTTTCTTTTGTGCCTTCTCAGTTGTCTTTAAATGTAAGCAAGTACTTTTCCTGGCCGTTCTTCCACTTTTTGCATGAATATTTGGCTTGTCTTAGTGCCCACGAATACTGGAATTTCCTGTAACTCATATGATCTCAAGTATCACTTTTGGTTTTACTTCCTGTTCATTTGTCACGACAGGTGCCACTTTCTTATGAAGTGCATACAATGTTGTAGTGAGGCTATTCATACAATATCATTTCTTCTTTAGGTCATTATGTTTAGGAGCTTTCTTCCTTTATTTCTTCGGCTAGTCTTTCGTGCTAGTAGTTGGGGGAGACCCTCTGACTTCTAACTGTTGTAAGTCTTTGAAATCTTTTCAATTTGATCTCTTTGTTTTACCTTTTCAGTCTCATATATATATATATATATATATATATATATATATATATATATATATATATATATATATATATATATATATATATATATATATATATATATATATATATATATATATATATATATTAAAACATTTATTACAAACTTATCTATACAACTATTTTTTAGAATTTAAAGAAGTGAAAAATAGTAATCAATTGTATATACATTATCGACTTTAAATAATGAATGAATAAGCATAAGAAAAATAATTTGCTTGTATCAATAATTTTATTAATGCCAATTAAAACTCAAAAGTTAAAATTTAGTGAGAATTTTAATAAACATATATTTAAAGCTAGTAATATAAATAATAATTAGCAATATAGGTAGATCTTACAATAAGTTCCTGAAAGATTTGATATTTATACCTTAATTGTGTTTTAAACTATAATTTGGAACATATATCATTAATTGACCTTAAAAATTCAAACATCTATATACATAATAAAGAATAAAAGAAAAAGTGAAACTTTAATATACATAGTTAATACACATAATATGTCGCGACCAACTTTCCTTCCATTTGTGTATCGTGATGGCACCTAATCTGAGAGATTAGGTAAGCCTGACTCATACTGAAATACCACAATAATAAATAAAATTTAACAGTCTCACCGCAGAAATATCTACAAATTTAAAATTCTCAACACCCGGTAGTACAAGTTATAAACTCTACAGAGTTTCGCTACAACTAAACACAACCATATGGAACTAAGTACAATATTGTGAATATAAAATAGGAAGGTGACTGTGAAGCTTGCGAACGCAGTAGCAGGGCTACCTTGAATCTCCACGGCAAGAATCCGTACATCTACTATCGCACAATACCTGGATATGCACAAAAATATGCAGAAGTATAGTATGGGCACACCACATCGGTGCATAGTAAGTATCAAGACTAACCTCGGTGGAGTAGTGACGAGGAACAGTTAAGACACTCACTGGTCTAATAAGCAGAACAAGTATAGGTATAGAAACAACCGAACATGATATATATATATATATATATATATATATATATATATATATATGAAGACTAAGCGATATTGCTAACAATACAATAGCTACAATAAGGAAAGAAAAAAACAAGTAATAGCAGAACACCATAATAAAGCACATAATAGTGAACAAAAATACAACCCAAATTCAAAATCACAAATACAGTAAGGACAAGTCATAACTCAACAATTACAACAGTTTTTCACACTAGGTCATAGCCAACAACTTCAGTCAATTAGTCGAATCTTTCAGTTGAAAAAAACAGTTCGAAATATACTTCCTTCAAGTAAATATTTAACCAAAATAGTTCTCTAAAAATAAATACCTTTCGAATATAACCCTTTCAAATATATACCCTTCGAATATAACTCACCCTATGATACCTCATCTCATAATCATGCAAGACGGGTCTCAATACCTAAACCCTAACACTTGGCATCCTGTGCCCTCATCACACCTCATAATCATACTCACAACTCACATGCCCAAAAGAGTCATTCTCACATGGAAGGCAAATAAACAAAGGTGTGCGCCTATCCTCAGCAATCTCAAGGAGCCTCATATAATATAATGGTGCTTAGCCACATGTATGCTTGGGATACCGTCCCGTAGTCCAAATCATAAATGTGTAGGGGGATCTCCCGGAATACTATTCCATAGTCCCAAAGAAAATATCCAATATAGGTGGATCTCCCTGGATAACATCCAAAGATAAATGTGCAGGGGGATCTTCCGAAATATTGTTCCGTAGTCCCAAAGTAAATATGTAGAACATGGATCTCCCAAGATACCGTCCGTAGTCCCAACAGTAAATGTAGAGGGGGATCTATGGCAATACAGTTTCGTAGTCCCAAAGTCAATATGCAGCGCAACCATAGAGAATACAATTACAGCACGATAGAAAACTCATACACCACCACAACAAGTTCAACATCAACAATGATAATAATACAAGGTACGGCAAGTAAGTCAACTCAAGAACTGTAAATCACAAAGAAATGGTAGGACCATTTCACAAGGAATAACCACAGAAGAGAATGCTGGCATAAAGGGAGCTGTTCAACAAAGGAAAAACTAACATGTAGCAACGATCCCACAATACACAGTTCAATAACAAGGGAATCGACATGAGGAAAGTAGTCCCAAATAAAGGCAAGTCAACAAAGATATGTGTTATCTAAACTCTCTTTTAAGGTTCAACAAATACGAGGATATCCCATAATTCAATTAAGGAAAATTGATCTTAGCTTCACCAAAGACAAACCAATTATCGGAGGAGATGATGATAATTCCCAAATAAGACATGCAGCTATGAAAAGATAGCATGCATGACAATAGGAGAAGCAAAATTCTTAATTTAAGTCAAATAGGAGTCGATTAGGCAATAAGAGTGAATAATGAAGCAATTGATATTAGTTAAGCATATAGAGGTGAAACTAGTAAATAGGAAACTCAGTCATGTCAAGAGCATATTCATACACAATGAATATAAAGACCTATGAAACCAAAAAGGGCTAATTTAAAAAAAAAAAGTCCGAACACGCACTCGTCACCTTGCGTACACGAACCACAATCAACATAGAAGACTCAAATTCAATGGTGGAGTCACCCACACAAGGTTAGGAAAAGATGATAAAAATGAAGATAATCATGGAATATGTTAGATTCTAGGTGAAGAACACTTACTCAATCGATTTGCTTGAAAAACCCCAAAAGAAGCTCCAAATCCGAAGTTTAAAACTCAAAATATGAAGGAAATGGCCAAACCCTCGACTTATATGTCTCTGCCAGGACTTCCGCACCTGTAACCAACTTAACCACATATGCGCAACCGCAGGTGTGCTTGACCAATCATATCTGCACTCAAATCCGCTTCTGCGCCCAGGGATCCGCTCCTGCGGCACCACACGTGCATTCCAGTTCTCCGCATATGCAGAGACTGCTCACACCATCTCCTTTCGCACCTGCACTTCCTCCTTCGCACCTGCGACCATCGCACCGGAGCCTAGGGCCCGCAGGTGCGATTACACCAGAACTTAGCCACCTCAAAACCATGGAAAATTATCCGCAACTCGTCCGAAACACCCCCGAGGTCCTCGGGACCCCGTCCAAGCGTATCCACAAGTCATATAACCTAATACAGACTCGCTCGAGGTCTCAAATCACATCAAACAACATTGTAATGACGAATCACACCATGAATTGAACTTAGGAACTTTCAAATCTTCCAACTTTTAAACCTCGCGCCGAAACCTATCAAATCAACCCGGAATAATGCCAAATTTTGCAGACAAGTCCATAATGATATAACAGAGCTGCTTCAAGTCTCGGAATCGTATTCCGACCCTTATATCACAAAAGTCAACTATTTGTCAAACTTCTCCATTGTTCAAACTTCAACTTTTCCAACTTTTGCCGAAATGCCTCAAATTGCCCTACGGACCTCCAAATCTGAAACCGGATGCGCGCCTAAGTCCAAAATCACCATACGAAGCTATCGAGATCACCCAAATTCCAATCTGGTACTGCTTAATCCAAAGTCCAATTCCGGTCAAATTCTCACCACTTAAGCTTCCAAAACTAAATTCCTTCTCCTAGTTCAACTTCGAATCATCTAGTAACTAAATTCAACCATGCATGCAAGTCGATATACATAATATGAAGTTGTTGAAGACCTTATGCAGCAGGCCGGAGCTTAAATTTTCAAAACGACCGGCTGGGGCGTTACATAATATTAAAATAACAATCATAAAATTATAATTTTTTAACAAATTCATAAAATGACTATTCTTATAAAATTATAATAATATATAAGATAATCTAAAATTCATGTAAAACCACCTAGGTGAGGATAAAATATCTTATATAATATAAAGTATTATAACATGAGTGGAATTAAAAATATCAAGGGAAAAATAGAGATTAAAGTAACTAATAGGACGATGAGAATGTTTAACGTTCAAAGTAGTAGATGCTTGATTTTGCAAAATTGCAGTATCTGAATTATTATCACCTGTCAAAAAACCTTAAAGTCAAACTATATATTTGGGATGTGTTACTTAAGATACAGATAAGAACATGAAAGAAAACCACTCAATTGACTTACTCCTTTCGTTTCATTATATATATATATAATAATGAAATTGTAATAAAGAAATAAAGACTTTAATAAAATAATTGTTACCGTAAATATTCCATAACAATTTTAACAAATTAATAATAATCAACCACTCTTGTCGAAAGTTTCAATTTACAAGTCATATATGAGAATGCATACTGATCAATTCATTAGTGCACTGAGGAAATATACTTCTTCTCCATGATCCCTTCTAAATCTTACCAATACCGTGCTTCACGTTCTTTCTTTAAATTCAAATATCCATCTTATAATAAGAAGAAAAAAAGAAAAAAAAAGAACAAAAGGAGGATTAATTTAGTCAAATTTTGCCAAATACTTAACTTGTATAAAATATCGTTTGCTTCATTCCTTAGACTACTCGTTTCTTCTTTGAATAGGCAACCAAGTTTCGTTGGAAAAATTGACGAACCATTAAATAAATTTCCAGCCCTTGCTATAAATACCTGTCAAAGTTTTCATACACAAATCACAAATCATTTGGAGGAAGATCATCCAAAGTATAGGAATATGGCAAAGTCACTAATGAACTACACAACCTTTCTTGCTCTCCTCTTGTGCTTCCTCCTCATTTCATCCAATGGTTGGTATTTCTTTCATTGTCATTTCATTTGTAGTGAATATTGTATCCGTATATTTTAGTTTCCAAAAATTAGTGTTTTTACAACAAAATAATACCCGAATCCTAAGCTAGTTCTAGTTGGTCTCTCTATAAAGATTTGGACCCAAAACTACAATCCAATATTACATAAAATTGCAAAAATTTATTTTAAATTAATTAATTGTACGCTAGTTGTTAACTTGCTACAATCCTTTCGTAGTACATGCAACGAGCACCTAGCCATGAATCATATACGAACTCGCTAATATGAAATGATTATCATTATTGTTATAACTTATAACAAAAAACAAATACATATATTTCAATCTTTTAAGAAGAAATTCGTATATTTCAACTCAAATAAATGTTTTTAACCAAAAATGCTCCATGCAGAGATGCAAGCGGCAGAAGGCGAACTTTGCCGAAGGAAGAGCAAGACATTTTCTGGGTATTGTTTTATAAGTGAACACTGTGACGAAGAATGCAAAGAGAAAGAGAGAGCAAAGAGGGGTATGTGCATTAAAAAGAGCATCTTTAGACGTTATTGCTACTGCTACCACAAGTGCAAATAAACATCAAATGCTCAAAGAATTCTCGTTTTTTATGTATAATAAATAAAAAGTGATGCGTTGCCTTGAGTGTGAACGAATAAAAGCACTATCGATTCACTAGAATTGTAGTGATTGTGAGAAGTACTAAATTATGTTTGTATTATCGTACTGTATGTACAATCATTTCTTTAGGTCCGTACTGTAGCTTTTGAAGTCAAATGAAATAATCTAAATAATTTCAAGAAAATTTTTTGTGGTTATTCTGACTTAGTTGACTTGGCTTATTGGCTATTATGATTAATGTTATCACGTCAAAGAATTTTCAGTCTCATCTAGTATTTTGAGAAAATTATTGGTTGCAATACATCAGATTCAACTCGTGAAGCAAAATATTGCATCATATATTAGAATGCAACTTCAACTCCTAGTGCAACGCGGAAATTCTAAAAAACAGTTGCTCTATTTCTATTCCTCTTTCTTATTTGCTTATTATATTCCTAAGTCAACACTTCATAATTTAGTCTGTTCAAAACTATGCAAATAAACTGCTGATATTACCCCTGAGTTTATTGGTCTACCTGATTTAATTGTAAATTAAAGTTGATTTTGTTTCTAGAACTTAGTTCATAAAAAGAAAAACAAAAAACTAGAAATTTTAGCTTACAAAAAAGAAATAAAAAAATATTCATGTGGGAAAGACTTCTGTACAAACTTCTTTGAATCCAGACCTTTTAAGATCGGGGGTGTGCCCGGAATTTGGTTGATCTTGGAGTTGTATGTTTCAACCTTCTTGTCATTCGCCACTATCTTCTTCTAGCCTGATTCGGTCCTCCTCGTGAGGTCCTCGAGCATCTTTAAGATGGTGTTGTTGGTTGCCAACCCGTTGTTGCTTGACCTCTCTAGTACCTGCTCGGTTGGGGGAGCCATCCCCGGTGCTACCGTGCTAGGAGTTTTCTGGTGACTTTGCATCTAAGCAATAGCCAGCTGTTGTGCCTGCAACATTTCAAAAATAACGTTAAGGCAAACCTCCCGATCTTCCCTATTTGGGGTTTTCTGGGCTTCATATTGGTCGCTTTGGTGGATGCTCCTGTTGGTGTGGGAGCTTATTTCGATGTGTTGAGCGTCGCATGAAACCGCTTCTACGGGAATATGTTCCGGTGTGTTCTCAGGGTTTCGTGGTGGTACACCAACACCTGGGACGTCAATACCGTTTCCTCCATGGTCTTAAAGGTTGATGTTTTCACATGCGTTTACTGAGTTAGATATTTTGACCTGAGATCAAGGATCTTGGACAAGAAAGATTGTGATAGATAACTTGCGTTACGTGGTTAAACTAGCAAGAAAATAATCATTATTATTTTTAGCCTCACGGTGGCTGCCAAACTCTTTGCCGTGAAAATGGTAATAACAATTAAAGTTAGTTTTGTGAGGTTTTGAAAATACGTGATCTATGTTATGCTATTTGTTAAGCAGTTGATGCTATATGAAAGACTTAGAAGCGAGATCGATAAGAGCTTAAAAGATGATATTAACGAAACTGAATCACTGTTAATCGAGGCCTCGAGATCGAGTCAGATGCTCGACTAAGAGCTATCGAGGGTAGTAGATGGGCGACTAACAGTTGTGATAAGATCTATGACGGCTCTTTATTGCCAATAATAAGGAATAAATGAAGAACAATAAAGAGAACACACTGAATATAAGCAATAAATGAAGTAATTATCTCAAGAGACTTTATTAAAGAGCAGAGAGAATGTTATTGTGTATTTAGTACAGAGCAACCGCCTTTAAAAAGTGGCAAATACCCCTTTATATGTAAGGGAAAACCCCAATGTAGTACAAATACTTTATTATAAAGATATGAAGATGGGACAGTTAGCTGACGATATGATTCAGGTCTGAACCTAGCCCACCAGACATAGTCAGCTCTAGTTATGTGTCTTAGGAACTCTCCACTTTCTCTCTGTAACCGCCGGTCCATACCGATCGAAGGTCGAGCGTCGATGGCCCTCGAGGGATGAAACTTGACCGTGGTTTAGATCCTTCGAGATGTCATAACGAGGGAAAGTTGGACCCTCCAATTTTATCGAATACACCCATATTTCAATACGGACCCACCGGGATTGTTAAAATATGAGTCCGAATCCGTTTACTAAAAACGTTGACCAAAGTTAGTTAAATTATCTTTCAAAGGCAAAATATATTATTTCCATCAACATTCAACATAGATGCTTTTCGAAATCACGTCCACACTGTGCACGCAAATCGAAAAGAAATAAATTTATGTTTTAAGGCCTTGGAACATAGAATTTAATTTTAAATCCTAAGATGACCTTTTGGGTCATCACACCAGCCTTAGCCTCGTCACTACTTCGTTGAGGTTAGGCTCGCAATTATAGAGTACATTGGTCGGTTGTACTCAAAGTGCACTCTGCACTTCTTGTGCAGATTTTGGAGTTGGTCCCAGTGGTTGTTATTGGCGTGCTCGAATTCGACAGCTTGTGGGAACTTGAGGTACAGCTGCTCAGTGCCCGCAGCTCCTGGAGTCCCCTTCCCTTTTTATTTGGTTGTGTACTTCCTTTTCAGACAGATTTTATGTTATTTCAGACCCTTGTTTGTACTATTCTAGTAGCTTGTGCACTTGTGACACCGGGTCTTGGGTTGTATCACACGTTTGGCTATTTTAGCTTCTGCATTTTTACTTTGGATTGTTGCAGTTATTTCAGTTCTTTCTCATTTATTAATTTTAATCTATTAAAAATGGATAAATGTTCTAACGTTGGCTTGCCTAGCAAGTGAAATATTAGGCGTCATCACGGTCCCGCCAGTAGGAATTTCCGGTCGTGATATTTTATTATTTATGCAGTTTCTCATGTTCTTGCCTTCATTTTAAGCAATAGATTCGAGAAAGTTGAATTCAAAATTTGTTGATGATAACGACGATTGTACTATAACGATTTTGCTTTAAAGTCAAACTTGATTACATTTCTTAATTGCTTGACTAAGTAATGAATCTGAGTCATTTGACATCATTCAATATTTTCCGCAAAATAAAATGCTGATTAGCATATTATTCAAAATATCACCATTTTACTAATAAATATTCTTTCTCGACCGAGTCGTAGAGACTTTTATATTCCCTTTCTCTTCCTGTTCTAACAAGTGAAAGAAAAAACCAAAAAGCCCTTTTAAGTATGGACAGACAAAGTGGAAAAACCAATAAATAGAAAAAGAACAATATTTAAAGCAGCTGAATAATCGAAATTTGTAATTTACCAAAACTCTTTAGGAACTCTTTTCATGACATTAAACTTTTAGATTCACTTATGGACAAATATTTGTCTACGTACGGCGTATAAACACAAAATATAAAGATGTCTCTAATACAATGTGAAAGGATACGAACATCTAGTTGAAATGTTGAAGTAGGTCTAAATTTTTTATACAACATCGATGGTATTATGCATCATCTAAAATAATATTTTTTCCCCGTATTATTTACCTTTTTTACAATAATCCTATTGGATGAACTTGCTCACAGGTGTTATACTTTGTGCTTTACCATTTGAACATTCTGATTAGAAAAAGAAAGAGATTCTTATTCCCAATTTTGTGATCAGAGCTTTTCTTGATAAGGACTACGAGCAAGAGAATTGCATCCAATGGTTTGAGAGTGCAAACTCAGTTTTGTGCAACGAGGAATGTTAAACTACTCTTTCTTCTTTGAATAGCCAACTACTTGCGTAAAACAGTTTCATTGAATAATTTGACTAAATCATTAATATTTCATTGGAATTTTTGACTAAACGATTAAAAAAATTGCCTGGCCTTTACTATAAATACCTATCTTCCCTTAGTAGTGTCCACACACAAATAACTTTAAGGAAAATAGAACGTTTATTAATTATATCAAAAGTATAGGAATATGGCAAAGTCACTAATGAACTACACAACCTTCCTTGCTCTCCTCTTGTGCTTCCTCCTCATTTCATCCAATGGTTGGTATTTCTTTCATTTGTGAATAATTTATGCATCTATTTAATTCCAAAAGATTAGTGTTTTTACCAACAAAATAACGGTATATATACCCGAATTCCAAACTAGTTGTCACTATGTAAAGATTTGGACCCAAAACTACAATCCAATATTACATAAAATTGCAAAAATTTATTATAAATTGATTCATTTTACGCTAATCCTTTCGTTGTACAGTTAGCTAGCTCCTAGGTATACCTTTGCACAATCATATACGAACTCGCTAATATGAAATGATTATCATTATTGTTATAACTTATAACTAAAATAAAACATATACTTCAACATTTTAGAAGAATTCATATAATTTAATTCATATAAATGATTTTAAACAAAAATACTTATGACAAGTTGTTCCATGCAGAGATGCAAGCGGCAGAGGGCAAACTTTGCCGAAGGAAGAGCAAGACATTTTCTGGGTATTGCTTTATTAGTGAACACTGTGACGAAGAATGCAAAGAGAAAGAGAGAGCAAAGAGGGGTATGTGTATTAAAAAGAGCATCTTTAGACGTTACTGCTACTGCTACCACAAGTGCAAATGAGCATCCAATGTTCTCAGAATTCTCCTTTTTTTTATGCATGACAAATAAAAGGTGGTGTATTGTCTTGTGTGTGAACGAATAAAAACACTACTAATTCACTAGAATTGTAGTGATTGTGAGAAAATAGTAGTATTAAATTATGTTTGTATTATAGTATTGTATGTACGATCGTTTCTTTAGGTCCGTACTGTAGTTTTTGATGTCAAATGAAATAATCTAAATAATTTCAAGAAAATTTTTGTGGTTATTCTGACTAAGTTGACTTGGTTTGTTGGCTATTATGATTAATGTTATCACGGCAAAGAATTTTCAGTGTCATCTAGTATTTTGAGAAAATTATTGGTTGCAATACATCAGATTCAACTCGTGAAGCAAAATATTGCATCATATATTAGAATGCAACTTCAACTCCTAGTGCAACGCGGCAATTCTAAAAAACAGTTGCTCTATTTCTATTCCTGTTTCTTATTTGCTCAGTATATCCCAAAGTCAACACTTCATAATTTAGTCTGTTCAAAACTATGCAAATAAACTGCTGATATTACCCCTGAGTTTATTGGTCTACCTGATTTAATTGTAATTTGTAGAACTTAGTTCATAAAAAGAAAAAAAAAACTAGAAATTTTAGCTTACAAAAAAAGAAATAAAAAAATATTGCGAGCTTATAAAAAATTTTGTGTGTCCTTAAGGAATTAAATCTCTTCACTATTACTAAAGAACTAAAGGTATTTGGATTAATTCCTCTAAAAAAAACGAAACAACTATCCTCAAATAGCGGCACTAACAATTATTTAACTTTCGCAAACTCAAATGACAGAAAAAATCATAAAATACATGCTCTATTTGATTTTAGAACTATGAAAACACTTTTGAAATTTCTCTTTTGAAAAATCTAAAATAATGCCTCATTATTTGTACGTAATGAAAGGGTGAGAAGTAAAATCCAAAAGGTGACTCCTCTATTTTACGTCAAATTTAAAAAAAAAAAAACCAACAGATTTCCCTTTGGTAGTCAACTATTTGAAAGTGCCTATGAAAAGATAGAATAAATGCTTTAAACTAATTGCCATGCCTTACTATGAATATGTTAGAAATAACCTTTAGAAACTGCTCTCAGTAAAATTATTTTACTGTTTCAGCTTAGGAGTTATTTATTGTAAATATTTTGGTTTGAATTTGAAATAATTTTGAACTACACTTTAATTAGGAGTTTGTGTCATGACCCGAAATTCTCACCGTCGGGATTGTGATGGCTCCTAACATTTTATTTACTAGGCAAGCACACGTTACAGGATTCTAAATGCCAACTTTAGCCAATTTGAATAACAAGAACAATTAAGCTAAACATAAGCTAAAACTGATTTGCAGAACAACATAAAACCCATAATATTTGATACATTTAGGATCTGGAGTCACAACTCACGAGCTACTATGATTTACTAAACAGAGTCTGAAAGGAAATATATTGTTCTGAACGAACAATAAAATAATAAGACTAGGAAGAGACTCCATGGTCTGCGGACGCCAGCGAATCTACCTTGGGTCTCCTAACAAGCAAGTCCAGCTGCTAACCTCACAATTAGCTAGGGTCGGTACCCAAATCTGCACAAAAAGTGCGTAGTATAGTATGAATACAATTGACCCCATATACTCGTAAGTATCAAGCCTAAGCTCGATGAAGTAGTGATGAGGATAAGACATGACACCTACATGATAAACCTGTGAAGATAATGACATCTGTACAGATAACAAAAAAGGGGCTACACAAGTAATATCGGGAGGGGGACTTGCTGAGGGGGATACAAGATAAGACAACCACAACAGAAATGATAACCAGAACAGTCAATATGCCTTGAACCAGTAAAAATAATTAAACACGATAAAGGAAAGTGCACGACATCAGCATTAACTTTCATAACATGAGACGACATCAGCCTTCGTGCGTTAACACTCTCAATATGGCACGACATCAGCCTTCGTGCATTATCACTCACAATATGACACGGCATCACCCTTCGTGCATTAATATTCACAATATAATACGATATCATCCTTCGTGATTTAAATCTCTCCCCTACCATAAATCCTAATAACAGATAATAACAACGAGATAAAATAACAAGAACAAGCCTTATTTGAACATTTGATTCCACAATACCGATCTCAACTTTGAAATTAATACTCAATTATCACCAATAATCTATAAAAATGATAATAATAATAATTAATTTAACAATATTAGTGTAAGCATGAATAACATGATCGACGAAAGCAATAATTACGAGAAACAAGTCCCACTCGCATGCTTTAATCCGACAACAACACATATGTACTTGTCATCTCACGTATATATTGTACCCAACATCTAAGCATAAAACAATAGATAAGCAAGTCCTATTCAATCAAGTCAAGGTTAATCACGACACTTATCTCGCTCCAAAGACCAAACTCAAAGCTTAACAACGACTTTTCCTTTCAAACATGCCTCTGAACCAACAAAATCTAGTAAATTACCAACCAAACAATTTAAATTAAGCCATGGAACTATCCATGATTGCAAAATGTTTTGTTTAGGTCATTATTGAGAAAAACAACAATAGTCAACACTCGGTTCCGCTTAGTCGAAACCCAAGATTCAGACCAAAACCCGATTACCTATTCACCCAGAGCCCGGTTATGTAATTTATTTTGGAATCTAACCTCAATTTGAGGTCTAAATCCCCATTTTATAAAAATTCCTAATTCTACCCAAAATCCCAATTTCCACCATGAAAATGTTAGATTTAAGGTTGAAATATAAATGAAATAGTTTAAAATCACTTATCAATGATTTGGGAAAGAAGAGCCCTTTCAAAAATTGTCCTTAGGGTTTTTATGTTTGGAATTTTGAAGAATGAACAAAAACTCCCGTCTAAGTCAAGTTTTGATTAGTTGCAGGTGTCATATTTGTGAGCTGGGGTGTTCGCAAATGTGAGCTCCGCAAATGCGAATGGTTTCACATCCCTGCTTCCATCGCGTTTGTGATGAATAATTTTCAAATACGAACTCTGATCATTCTGCAAATACGAGCCATTGATTGCATTTGCGATCACTGCTTGCCCAGCTCCCACTTCGCAGATGCAAAGTTTTTCTCGCAAATGCGAACACTCGCTCCCCGCAAACGCGACCTCTTGATCACAAATGCAAACTAAGGCTTTCCCAGGTACTCTTCGCAAATGCGAAAAACTTTCTCGCAATTGTGAGCCTGTCAGCATGGGGAATGTTCGCAAATGTGAACATTGATCTCGCAAATGTGAGATCAGACACCAGTTATAGAAATTGCAAAACCAGCAATGCTATAAATCAAAAGCGCAACAATTCTAAAAACATACGAACTTGCTCGCGCGATCAAATCGCCAAAATAACACCTAGAACCACGAACAGAATACCATATCAAATAAAATTTTCTAGAAAACTTTAAAACTTTTATTTTCACAACCAGATGTCCGACGACGTCAAACCAACTCCATGTCTCACCAAACTTTACAAACAAGTGATAAATATGGTATTGGTCCTATACCGAGTTTTCGAATCAAAATACGAACCCGATATTTAAAAAGTAATAAATTTTAATTTCATTAAGCCTTTAATTTTAATTTTCGACAAAATCCGATAACTCACAATTTCGGATATACGCCCCAGTCCGAAATCACAATACAGACTGAAAAAAGAATTGGGGTTCGTTTACTCAAAATGTTGAATGAAGTCAACTCAAATGAATTTCTAAGAAATTTTTTCATGTTTTTATCAGTTTTAACATGAAAGGTTTCGAGAAATACGCCTAGAATGTCCACACAAATCGAAGAGGAATAAAATGAGGTGCTTAAAGCTTAACAACATAGAGTTGGAATCTAAAACATTAGATGACCTTTCGGGTCATCACATTCTCTACCTCTAAAACAACCATTCTTCTTGAACGGACATAGAAAAGTACCTGAGCTGGTGAAAAGGTGGTGATATCTACTTCGCATGTCCAATCTAGACTCCCAAATAGCTGCCTCGACGAGCTGAGCTCTCTATTGCACTCAAATTGAAGGATAACTCTTTGATCTTAATTGACGAACCGGCCGAGCTAGAATAACCACCGACTTTTCCTCACAAGTCAAATCGTTGTCCAACTAAACACTGTTGAAATCTAGAATGTGGGATGGATCGTCGGTGATACTTTCGGAGGTTGGACATATAGAAGACCGGATGAACTACTAATAAACCAGGTGGCAACCCGAGCTTGTAAGCCATCTCTCCGACTCGCTCAAGAATCTCAAAAGGTCCGATATACCTAGGGCTCAACTTTTTTTTTCTTTGCAAACCTGATCACACCCTTCATGGGTGATACCCGAAAAACTACTCTCTCTCCGGTAATGAATGCCACATCACGAACTCTATATTCGGTATAACGCTTCTGCTTGGATTGAGATGTGCAAAGTCAATCATGGATAATCTTGACCTTATCTAAGGTATCCTGTACCAAATCTATACCCAATAACCGAGCCTTCTCTAACACGAACCATCCAACTGGTGATCGGCACCGCCTACCATATGATGCCTCATAGGTATCCATTTGAATGCTCGACTGGTAAGTGTTGTTATAGGCAAACTCCGTAAGTGGCTAGAACTGATCCCACTAACCTGTAAAGTCTATAAAACAAGCCCGGAACATATCCTCCAATATCTGAATAGTACACTCGAACTGTCTATACATCTGAGGATGAAACACCAAAGCCTGAACATCTAATGCAAGCGGTCTCTCACCGACTTGAATACCAAGGTTCATATTGAACAAAGTAGACAACCTGCCACTGAAGCATGGGTTCAAAGAAGCAAATAGACTCCCCCCTCCCACTACACCATTTTGGTGTTTATACTTTTAAAAAGGATAAACTAGGCAGTCAGTGCCCTCAAATAGGACCAGTTTGTAGTGACTCTTAGATATATATATATATATATATATATATATATATATATATATATATATATATATATATATATATATATATATATATATATATATATTCAATATTAAACACCCATATGCTAATACTTTGAGCCCGTTTGGATTGGCTTAAAAAAAGTGGCTTTTATGCACAGTGCTTAAAAGCAGCTTTTAAGTGCTAGAACTTATTTTATAAATAAGCAATTACATATTTGGATAAAAGTACTGAAGCTTAAAAAAAGTTGTTGAAGTGTTTGGCAAACAAGTAGTGGTAAGCACTTTTTCTTATTAAAAAAATAAAAATATAAAAACGTTGGTATTATAAAAATGAAGATATAGGGGAAATAAAAGGTAATTTTGGTATTATAAAAACTTATAAGGGCAATAGAGTAAATTTATTGGTCAAAAATGGCTTTTAAGGTAAAATAAAAAAAGTTGGAGTTAGCCAACTTGTTGCTTTTGACTTTTTTAAACACTTTTTAGCTTTTTTAAGAGATTTTTTTGTTGTCAAACACTCCAGAAAATAAAATGGGCTTAAAAGCTGGTTCCAAACACCCTCTAAAAGAGAAAGTGAAACTTAAGTATACTTAATTAATGCAACAATATAGAACTAACATCTACAAAACGATAAGTATAGCAACAAATTCATAAAAAGACTATTCTTGTTCAATATAAAATTATAATAAGATGCAAGATAATTTAAATTGTAGGTAAAACCCCTTAGATAAGGATAAAATATCTTATAAAAAATATATAAAAAATTATAACATACAAGGGGAATAGAAAAGGTCAAAGGCAAAATAGACATTAATGTATCTAATAGGACGAGAAGAACATAGAATGTTCAAAGTTAAAAGGAGGTGTTTAATTTTAAAAAACCTTAAAGTCGATTATATATCTGGGATGTATGCTTAAGATACAGACAAGAACATGAAAGAAACCACTCAAATAATGACTTGCTCATTTCGTTTGACTTTATTTATCTTATTTTGTCTTGACTCAAAATTTAGTAAGAAATAAAGATTTTTAATCAGAAATTTGTGACAAAATGGATATCAAAGGAATGTAATTGGGATGTAAATATTCCATAACAATTTTAACTATAGTAACAAGTTGATCATAATTAATTTCAACCTCTCTTTTTGAAGTTTACAACGTAACTTTGAAGTAATATATGAGATCCCTTCTTTCTTTTGTTCAATCCAAATGTCCATCTTATAATAAAGAGAAATAAAAGGAGGACTGATATAGTCAAAATTTAGCAAATATTTAACTTGTATAAAATACCCTTTGCTTCATTCCTTAGACTACTCGTTTCTTCTTTGAATAGGCAACCAAGTTTCATTGAAATAATTGACTAACTATTAAATAAATTTCCAGGCCTTGCTATAAATACCTGTCATCACTCAATGGTTTCCACACAGAAACATAATTTAAGCAAAAGTGAAAGTTCATTAATTACATCTGATTTATAGGAATATGGCAAAGTCACTAGTGAGCTACACAACTTTCCTTGCGATCCTCTTGTGCTCAGAGGCGGATCCAGGATTTAGTGGTTACGGGTGCCGACCTAATCGATTTGATCAACTCAAGCATCGGTTCGGGTTATTCATCATTTTTATTTATATAGACAAATAGATCAAACGAAAGAAAATATAATAACTATAACTAATTGACGCAAAGCATAAAACTTCCAATAATATTTTTAGTATCATACACAATATATTTATAATTGTCCTCTACGAGCTTTCATATTTTGAAAACGATCAATAATGACATCATTACTTACACTTGTAAATACATCACGCTCTATGTAACAAACTAAACAATCATTTAAATATTGATCACCCATGCTGTTCCGCTCTTCATTCTTTATCTGCTTCATGGATGAGAATGCTCTCTCCACAGTTGCGGTAGCAACAGGTAAAATCAGAGTTAACTTCACAAGTAGATAAACATACGAATAAGTCTCCACAAGATTTGTCTCAACCAATGCTTTTGCCAAATCACTAATTCCTTGCAAGTTAGAGAACTTGGGATTGCCAACTCGCATATGAATTATGAAAGTATCTAGTTGATAACTCAAGTCTCGAATCTGTACTTCATCAAACTCATTTGGGTAACACTTTGCTAAAGCCAATATTCTACCTTTATCAAAATTAGCAAAAGAATTTACTGGATTCAAGCATACCATCGTAAGAATCCTAGAAAGAGGCCTTGATTTCTTGAAGATTCACTTTCATCATGGCCCCTAAAAGGCAATCCATACAATAATAGAAGTCTTGCCACATCAATTGATGCTTCTAAACGCATTCGATACTCACTTTTCAACTTCTCGGAGTGCTTATCAAAAACAACTTGAATTGATTGATGATGATTTGATAAATCTAGCATCTTCTTGAAACATTTATCATGGACACTATTAACATCACCAACATGTAAACGCAATCTTTCAAGACCCTTATTCCAAGCCCTAAAACCATTTTTCGTATAAAATTCACCCGCACTTCCATGAATAAATTCATTTTTGAACAAATAACAACATAAGCTAAATGCTGCATCTTTGTTCACACTATACTCCAACCATTTAGAAAATTGACCATTGAACCAACTTGGAACAAATTGACGCATTCTTCCTCCTATTAGAGTTTTGGGAAAGTGATGCTTGGAAGGTTGACAAGGACCTTCTTGAATGTAATGTTTCCTTACTTCATCTCGTATTCTAGGGTTATAGTCAGAAATAGGTATTCTTTCTCCTGGATCGCCTTTAAGTGACCCCAAATCGAGTTCATTTATAAGATAGGAAAGATTGCCATTCGCTTGGATCAAGGATTGACAACTAGGACTTGGTTGAGAATGGTCCAACCTCGTGACGAATTTATCCATCTCAATTCAGTTCCTATAAAATAGAAGTTCATTCCAGTGAGAAATATAGACCAATTTTTATTAGGTCATACCATCAATAAGTTTAGTTATTTTAAATAACTCAACCATCCCTAATATCTTTGTCATCGTTAAAATAGAGTTAATTTTGAATTTTCCTTGATTAAAATTATTTGGGATGTTCTTTCTACGATACTAAATTCTACAGTGAAACCATGTAAGAGGCATTTGATTTTCAAACACACCCAAAGAAATATATAACAAAAAAATCAAAATAGTGACAATAAAGTTTCGCAAGAACACTGAAATTCAACTAAATACACAATAAAAACTGAGCAAGAACATATATTTGATGGGGAAAAAATAATCACATAAGATTAAGAAATAAATATGAGGAGGTAAGAAAACTTACAATAGTGGGTGTAGAGCAATGAAGGTGTGAAGGATGTGAAGGAGCAGTGGCAGGCGTTAGGAGTAGTGAAGTAAGAAGAGGAGAAGAGGAAAGTGGGTTAGGTTAGGAATTTGGGAAGTGGGGCTTCAAAGTCAAATATTAATATAAAATGTAGAAAAGTGTGCTGTGTAGTATATTTAATCTCTTTAAATTGCAATTAAATGTAAGCCAAAAATTTATTTGCTCCCACCCGGTTTCGAACCCGCGCCCTATTGAACGAAAATGCAAAGTTTTGCCACTGGCACCTTTGCAACTTTTGTTTTATGGGGTGCCACTTTAAATATATATCCTATTTATTAGACATATATACATATATATATAAAAATTTTGCCGAAGCTTGCGGGTGGCGTACCACCCCGAAACATGTACATAGATCCGCCCCTGCTTGTGCTTCCTCCTCATTTCATCCAATGGTTGGTGCTTCTTCCATTTTTATTTCAATTGTGAAAGTTGTATGCATATATTTTAAGTCTAAGAAATTGGTGTTTTTACAATAAAATAACCAAAACTACAATCCAATATTGTGAATAGTTTTTAACTTGTTATAATCCTTTCGTAGTACAGGCAGCTAGCACCTAGCTATGCCTTTGCACACTCATAACAAAAAATAAATGATTTTAAGCAAAAATATTTATGATAAGCTGTTGTTTCGTACAGAGATGCAAGCGGCAGAGGGCAAACTTTGCCGAAGGAAGAGCAAGACATTTTCTGGGTATTGTTTTATAAGTGAACACTGCGACGAAGAATGCAAAGAGAAAGAGAGGGCAAAGAGGGGTATGTGCATTAAGAAGAGCATCTTTAGACGTTATTGCTACTGCTACCACAAGTGCAAATAAACATCAAATGCTCAAAGAATTCTCGTTTTTTATGTATAATAAATAAAAAGTGATGCGTTGTCTTGAGTGTGAAGTACGAATAAAAGCACTATCGATTCACTAGAATTGTAGTGATTGTGAGAAGTACTAAATTATGTTTGTATTATCGTACTGTATGTACGATCATTTCTTTAGTTCCGTACTGTAGTTTTTGAAGTCGAATGAAATAATCCAAATAATATCAAGAAATTTTTTGTGGTTATTCTGACTAACTTGACTTGGCTTATTGGCTATTATGATTAATGTTATCACGTCAAAGAATTTTCAGTGTCATCTAGTATTTTGAGAAAATTATTGGTTGCAATACATCAGATTCAACTCGTGAAGCAAAATATTGCATCATATATTAGAATGCAACTTCAACTCCTAGTGCAACGCGGAAATTTTTAAAAAACAGTTGCTCTGTTTGTCTTCCAGTTTCTTATTTGCTCTGTATACTCATAATCTAACGGTAAACAACCTCCACTTTCAATCAAAAGGTTGCGAGTTCGAGTCTCCCAAACAGCAAGATAAGAAGTTCTTGGAGGGAAGCATGCCGATGGTCTATTTGAAAACAACCTCTCTTCCCTAGGGTAGGGCTAAGATAAACGTACACACTATCCTCCCCAAATCCCACTAAGTGGGATTATACTGGGTTATTGTTGTTGTACACTTCATAATTAGCGTTAATGCTGCTTGGTGGGCCGGGCTTGGGCCTGGTGGGCCTGGCCTCTGGCGTTCCCGGGCTTCGTGGGCCTGGAGGGTTGAACCGGCCCGTGACGGGCCTATGCACACTGTAGTCCTGAGCCTAGCGGGCCGGGCTCGTGGGCTTAGCGGGCCTAATGGGCTTTTTAATTTTCGGGCTTTTTTTTTTGGTTAATACAATTTCTTGTAAACGATATATGTATGTATATATATAAATTGCTATTATATATGGATATATAAATATATGTAGTATGTATAATATAGAAATATAATTAATAAAGTGTTTGACGAAAATGTAAAATAATGATATAATTATAAAACTAAATTCGCATGCTTAATAAATTAATAACAAAGTACAACATGAAGCATAATACCTTCAAGAAAATGAAGTACAAAAACGAAAGCCCGATGGTGGAATATCCTCAACACAATGCTTGATATGCCTCCTTAAACTGTCTGTGCCGGACCCTGTACAAAAATTTAAAACTTTACCACAATTCTTGCACTTTAATACTAAGCCTTCTTCAATTTCTTCTAGCACATCATAGTGTTACATAACAAATAAGCGCACTCTTTCCGGAAGAGGCATGATTTAACTTGAATATTGAGATTGAGAGTTGAGACTTTGAGTCTTGAAAAGTGGAGAGTGAGAGATTGAGAGAAATTTAGTTTGTGAAATGAGTTTTGAGTATTGAAATGAAGAAGAGGGAGAGGGTATTTATAGTGTTAGAAAATATTTTTTGTGACTTGGGTCATGAATGTAAAGGTCTTGTGGTTACTTCTGAAAGTTAAGTCTATTGTTGAGAGGCTTTACTTTTATTAATTGGCTATTTCTGAAAGTTAAGTCTGTTGTTGAGAGGCTGTACTTCTATTAAGTGGTTATTTCTGAAAGTTAAGTCTGTTGTTGAATGACTGTACTTCTATTAAGTGGTTATCTCTGTTTGTTGAGCGTGGCTGTACTTCTATTAAGTGGCTATGTTAATTAAGTGGCTAATAATAAAAGGGGTGGGGTCTAAACTGGATAAGTCTTAAAACGTTTCTAATTAATGGTTACTTATTAAATAACCGTCAACCCTAGTTCTACCAGACCTTAGGTAGGTCGGGTAATATGGAATAAATACAAAGGGTATAAAAAGAATAGTAAATGGCATTCCTGAGGATTAAATAGAGCCTATAATGCTAAAACTGACTTTAGTGCCTAGTATTTCTGCAATTACTTATAAAATAAAGGGCAGACTGGGTAGAATAAAAAGGTATTTGTGTAACAAACCTTAGCAAGTAAGGGTAATTGGGTAAAACACACATAAAAGAACCCTATAGAATTGCCTAGAACCTTCTATCAGGGGTTCTAAGGCATTTCGACACAATCTTAATAGACTACACTGTAAATAATTGAAAAGATAAGGGGAGGAAAATGAAATTAACTTATTTGAAATTTCCCCCCAATTTCCCCCAAAATAATTCGATAAATAGGCTGTTAGTGAGCCTGAAAAAAGGGTTCTGCATTCAAAAGGTTCCAAATCTTTGAGAAATAGGGGGTTCGAAAATCTGAATTTCACACATTATCAGTTTGGATTCAATTTTGAAATATAACTAAAGGATATAGAAGTTGATTAACTTGGGGGCATGATTTGGGGATTTCTGTGGGGTCGACTCTTCATCAATTCATCTTGACTTTGCTGAATTCCTTGATTCTATTTGGGTTGATTTGCTGGATTATATATTTGGAATTTTGTTAGCTGCTTTACTGTGATCCACTTGTCTCGTTATTGTTGTTGTATTGCTGCTATTAGTTGCCGAATATTCTTCTTCTCCAAAGCCCTAGACTCATTGATTTGTTTTGAATCAGGTACACTTTTGCTTCCTGAAGATGTAATTGCAATTATGATGAAGGAATGAAGTCAAAAGGATTTTCGATGAATTTATTTCTGTTCTTCTCTCTAATTGTAGTTATAATTAGTAGAATCATTGCAATTCATTAGGAATGGTTGTAATAACTAACAACTATATGTGTTCGATCAAGATTAGAGTAGAATAGTTAATATAGTAGTTAAACGAAATTCGACAATTAGATATAGCTAAAACCTAATTCAAAACTAAACAGGCCAATGCAAACTAATACACTTAGGTAAATAAGTACAATTCAGAAACTGGAACATATAAATTGGTATATAACTACTTTTCTTTAGTTAAATTCTGAATCAGGATCGATTTAATCTAAAAAAGGACAATGCGTGGATTAAGTTTAAATTGTATTATCGTCTAGCTTCACTTAAAAATGATATATATATATATATATATATATATATATATATATATATATATATATATATATATATATATATATATATACGTATCTGTTTTAGACTTTTATGACTAATAATAACTCAAGCATGTTCAGTAATGTTACCACATTGTTTTCCTTTAAACAAATAACTGACAAAATAATCCTTCAAACTAGTATTATAATGATTACTCGAGTATCCAGATCTGACATATAGAATAATAGTACTAATATAAACTTTCTGTCTTAGAATGTTCAATTAGTTATTAGGATATGAAATTAGTAGTGAATGAGATGTAATTCGATGCTTCCTGAAATAATATGATTTTTACTGATTTTCTCTATCATTTGAACAACATTTGCTCAAACATTGTTTTGAAGTTTCTAGACTGTTGTCTATTTCGTTCATTTACTTTGGGCCTAGTCATGAATATAGGCTCAGGTTTCATTAATGTAGCATCTGAGTTTTCAAGTAGAGATAGTAATACATATTGGGCTATAGATGCCCATTCGTTCTAAGTAATGGACTGTTAAAGTAGTCCAAAGTCCAGGCCCAATAATAAATAAATGGCCTGGACTCTGATATTATAGTCTAAAATAACACAAAAACAAGGTATATATATACTGAGGAAAAAATGGAAATAGGAAAATATAGTATACAGATAGGATTAAGCCTTAAATAAAAATGGAGATGAGCCTCGCTAAATCACAAAAACATAGTTGCGGGGCCCTCCATAATTTCTTATGAAAATATTAGAAATTGGAAAGACCGTTAGCAAATTCCACGGTCTCTCCCAAATTAACAAGATGTAGACATTGTAGGGAACGATTTTGAATAAATATATATTCCTAATACGAGTGTACGTTTATGTGACTCAAAACTCAAATCTGGGCGAAGCTGAAATGCACTAAAGTCACAGGCGTACTGGTTGCAGTGTGACTCGAAATGCGTTTCGTGACGTCGCAAGTCCTTAAAAATAACAAAGCGGGACATTAAAAAAACTTGTAAAATTGAAGCATATAAAGAAATCAGATAAGACAAATGCAGTAGTTGAGCGACCGTGCTAGAACCACGGAATCCGGAAGTGCCTAACACCTTCTCCCGGGTTAATAGAATTCCTTATCCGGATTTCTAGTTTCGCGGACTGTTAAAACAGAGTCTTAATTTCCTCGGATTCGGGATTAAACCGATAACTTGGGACACCATTATTTTTCCAAGTGGCGACTCTGAAATCTAAATAAATCCCGTTCCGATTGTACTTAAAGTGGAAAAACTCCTTCCCTGTTATTATTATTATATCCCTTCTTGGGGTGTATTAGTAAATAGCGGGGTATACTTATCTAAAAAGTAGTAAAAAATGGAGGTGTGACACCTATGTCCTAAAGCACTAGTCGAATCTAAGAAACCCATCAAAACTCCGATCCTAAATCAAATATGCATAAGTCAAACTTGGCCAGCTCTTCTAACTTAAAAGCTTCTAAAATTAAAGTTATTCTTCCAAATCAATCATGAATCGCTTAAAAATTGAAACCAATCAACCCGCAAATCATAATGCATAATATGAATTTGCTTTAGACCTTAATCCACCAAACTAAATACAAGTACTTAAAGTGATCAGTCAAGTCGTTACACTTTATCCTTTTATTCTCTCACGGATGGTGAGGACACGAGCTTCAGTTATAGATGATGTAGCCCCTAAGGCTGGTGTTGCTAAGGGTCGAGCGAATGATGAGGCTAAGGAGGAGCATGTGCTACAGCTAAAGCAGCTGACACAGCAGCAACTTAGGAGCCACAAGTAGCTCTGGGTGGGGAGAAAATACTTGAGGAACCTGTTGGGCACATGTCCATGTTGTCCAGCCAAAGGCCCAATGGCCTAATCCTATTCTCTTTTGGTTTCCAATCCTATTTGGAATTGGATTCGGTTTATTCCTATTTTGAGTGACCACTCATGATCTATAAATAGGACAACCTTGGAGAATTATTCTATGCTCATTGATACAAGTCTTTGAAAGACTTAAGCACATACGAGTGGTTTAGAGAGAGCTTTCATCAAGAGAGAATAGAGGAGTGAGAAGAAAAATATTTTCTTTTGCTGTAGATTTTTATTCCGACCAGCCAACTTTCAAATCACTTTTTCCGATTCGTTAACCGTTGGATCCGCTGAAAGTTTGACTGAGTGTTTATAACATCTTGCTCTTGGATTTGAACGGTGGAGGCTCGTAGAATCTGATTTTGTACCTCGAACAACGGCTTCATTGTGTGGATTATACTCTTTCTCAATTGATTAGTTGTTGTTCTTATTGCTCCGTGTTTGGCCCCTGTTGTGTAGCCAATTTGGAGAACCTTGTAACCCTCTTATTGTTATAGTGGAGTTTTTTTGGATCTTCGTGATCTCGTGGTTTTTACCTTCGATTTGAAGGGTTTTCCACGTTAAAATTTGTTGTTCTTTATCTTCTTTATTTTCGGATTTGCCTCTTCCTTGACACAACAGTGGTATCAGAGCCTTGGTTATTTATCCGAGTTATTACGGAATGGAGGCGAATATGAGCAAGATTATATGTTTAAATGGGAGAAATTATAATGTTTGGAGAAGCAAGATGAAAGACTTGCTGTTCGTGAAGAAGATGCATCTACCCATTTTTTTAGCTCATAAACCTGAGAGTATATCCGATGAAGATTGGGATTTCGAGCACCAACAAGTGTGTGGATATATACAGCAATGGATAGAAGATAATGTTAGCAACCATATTGTGAACGAGATACATGCGAGATCATTGTGGGAAAAGCTAGAAACTCTTTATGCTTCAATAATCGGGAACACCAAATTGTCTCTGCTAAAGAAATTGATGATCTTTAAATATAAGGACGGTAGCCCTATTCTTGATCATATAAATGATTTTTAGGGCGTCCTTGATCAGCTATCTGGAATGGGGGTTAATTTTGATGATGAGATACAAGGACTTTGGCTTTTTAATACTCTGCCGGACTCTTGGGAAACTCTCCGTGTTTCTCTAACAAATTCAGCTCCTGAAGGTAAGATGACCATGGAATATGTCAAGAGTGGTGTTTTGAACGAGGAAGTAAGGAGAAAATCTCAAGGTTCATCCTCACAAGCAGATATCTTGGTGACAGAAGAAGGGGGGAACAAGAGGCTCAAGGAATAAAGGTAAAAGTAGAAGTAAGTCAAGGTCCAAATACTATAATGTTATATGCAACCATTGTGGCAAGAAAGGACACATCAAAAGGTTTTGTCGCAAGTTGAATCAAGACATTAGAGTAGGAAAGAAAGTTGAAAATAACGAGAACAATGTTGTTGCTGTTGTTCGAGATGACCTTCTTTTTGCTTATGATGAAAACGTCATCAATTTGGTATCCCATGAGACTAGCTGGATAGTAGATTCTGGATCTACCTCACATGTCACACCAAGAAAAGATTTTTTCTCATCTTATACTGCTGTTGATTCTGGAGTGTTAAAGATGGGCAATGCTAGTGAAGTTAAGGTGTTTGGTCTTGGCACAGTTTGTTTGAAAACTAATAATGGTTCAACGTTAGTTCTTCAAAGATGTGAAGCATGCTCCAGACTTTCCTTTCAATTTGATCTCCGCAGGAAGATTAGACGATGAAGGTTACCATAATGCTCTCTTTAATGGGCAATGGAAGCTTACTAAGGGCTCTTTAGTAGTGGATCGCAGAGTCAAGTCTGGTCAATTATATGTGACACAAGGCTCTATTCTTAATGACTCAACAAATATGGTGGAAAGTGATAGTTCGTCAAAATTGTGGCATCGAAGATTGAGTCATATGAGTGAGAGAGGGATTACGTGTTTTGCTAAGAAAAATTTGCTTTCTGGAGTAAAACAAGCAAAGCTGCAAAGGTGCATACATTGTTTAGCTGGCAAACAGAAAAGGGTTTCCTTTCATAGCCATCCTCCTTCAAGAAAGCCCGATTTATTAGAGCTAGTACACTCTGACTTGTGTGGTCCTTTTAAAGTAAAGTCAAAAGGTGGTGCACTTTACTTTGTGACCTTCATTGATGATCATTCTCGTAAGCTATGGGTGTATCCTTTGAAATCTAAAGATGAAGCACTTGGCGTGTTTAAGGAATTTCAGGCCTTAGCTGAGAGACAAACGAGGAAGAAATTAAAATGTATTCGTACTGACAATGGTGGGGAATATTGTGGTCCCTTTGATAAATATTGCAAGGAACAAGGAATTCGTCATCAGAAAACTCCGCCCAAGATGCCTCAATTGAACGGTTTGGCAGAGAGGATGAATAGAACTCTAGTTGAGAGAGTTAGATGCTTACTTTCAGAGGCTAAGCTTCCAGATACATTTTGGGCGGAAGCACTTAACACTGTTGCCTGTGTTATAAATTTGTCTCCTGCTGTAGCTCTGGATGGTGATGTCCCAGATAGAGTTTGGTTTGCCAAAGATATTTCTTATGATCACCTAAGAGTTTTTGGGTGTAAAGCTTGTGTGCATATTCCTAAAGATGAGAGATCGAAGCTGGATATCAAAACTAAGCAGTGCATCTTTATCGGTTATGGTCAAGATGAGTTTGGGTATCATTTTTATGATCCAGTTGATAATAAACTTATTAGAAGTCGTGATGCAATATTTTTTGAAGACCAAACTATTGAAGATATTGACAAAGCTGAGAAGATAGATTCTCACAGTAATGCGTGCTTAGTTGATATTGATCCAATTTCAATTGCTAAGGCACCTATTTCATATAAAGGAACCCAAGACAATGATAGAGATAATGATCAAGATCAAAATGATCATCATGGTGTAGATGTTATGGATGCTCCAGTTGATGAAGTTGTGGTTGATCAGCAACCAATTCATGCACAGGTAACTACTTCTAATGCTCCTGAAACCTCTCTTAGAAGATCTACAAGGGAGAAGCAAAAATCCATGCGCTATCCTCATGATGAGTATGTACTTTTGACTAACATGGGAGAACCTGAGAATTGTGATGAAGCCATACAAGATAATCACAAAGACCATTGGATCGAAGCGATTGAAGATGGGATGAAGTCACTCCATGAGAATGGCACATATGAGTTAGTGAAACTGCCGAAAGGTAAGAGAGCTTTATCTAACAAATGGATATTCAGAATAAAGCAAGATAACCATACCTCTATGCTTAGATACAAGGCGAGGTTAGTTGTTAAAGGTTTTAGTCAGAAGAAGGGAGTTGACTTTGATGAAATTTTCTCCCCTGTTGTGAAGATGTCTTCTATTCGTGTGGTTCTAGGCTTAGCCGCAAGTCTAGATTTAGAGGTTGAGCAAATGGATGTCAAGACTGCTTTTCTTCATGGTGATTTAGATGAGGAGATTTATATGGAACAACCTGAGGGTTTTATAACTAAGGGAAAAGAAAATTATGTCTGCAAATTGAAAAAGAGCCTGTATGGATTGAAACAAGCTCCAAGGCAATGGTATTTGAAGTTTGAATTTGTCATTGAAGAACAAGGGTACAAGAAAACTTCTTCAGACCACTGTGTATTCTTTCAGAAGTTCTTTGATGATGATTTTATTATTTTATTGCTCTATGTGGATGACATGCTTATTGTTGGCAAGAATAAATCGAGAATCGCAGCCCTTAAGAAGCAGTTGAGCAAATCGTTTGCGATGAAGGCTTGGGGCCAGCTAAGAAAATCTTGGGCATTCAAATCCACCGACACAGAGATAGAAATGAGTTATTTCTGTCCCAAAGCAATACATTGAGAAGGTACTCAAGAGGTTCAATATGACAGATGCAAAAGTGGTTAGTACTCCTCTTGCTAAACACTTCAAATTGAGTATTAGTCAGAGTCCATCTACTGATGAAGAGAAAAAGGAGATGTGTCGTATTCCTTACTCTTCTGCCGTTGGTAGCTTGATGTATGCTTTGGTTTGCACTAGACCAGATGTTGCACATGCCGTTGGTACTGTTAGTAGATTCCTTTCTAATCCTGGAAAAGAACATTGGGATGCAGTAAAATGGATATTAAGGTATTTGAAAGGTACTGCAGATTTGAAGCTGTGCTTTGGCAATGGCAAGCCTGAACTTGTTTGTTACACAGACTCTGACTTAGGTGGCAATCTTGATAATTCAAGATCCACTTCTGGTTATTTGATCACTTTTGTAGGGGGGTTGTTTCTTGGCAATCTAGACTACAGAAGTGCATAGCTCTATCCACCACAGAAGCCGAATATATTGTTGTCACTGAGGATGCCAAAGAACTATTATGGATGAAGGAGTTTATTAATGATCTTGGCTTTCAACAGCCACGTTACATCTTATTTTGTGATAATCAGAGTGCTATCTGTCTCACCAAGCACTCCACTTTTCATTCTAAGACCAAACATATAAATAGAAAGTATCATTGAATAAGAATGGCCGTGGAAGAGAAATTATTTGAGGTTGAGAAGATATACACTGATGAAAATCCTTCAAATATGCTGACAAAGGCGGTGGTTGCAGATAAACATGAATTTTGTAGAAAATTGGCAGGCATGAAGCTTGTCAATAGTTCCTCTACTTGAAGACACATTTGGCCCCTTGGCTGGAGGGGAGTTTGTTGGGCACATGCCCATGTTGTCTAGCCAAAGGCCTAATCCTATTCTCTTTTGGTTTCCAATCCTATTTGGAATTGGATTCGGTTTATTCCTGTTTTGAGTGGGTTTTGGCTTTAAGAGAAAGCACCACTTATGATCTATAAATAGGAAAACCTTGGAGAATTATTCTATGCTCATTGATACAAGTCTTTGAAAGACTTAAGCACATAAGAGTGGTTTAGAGAGAGCTTTCATCAAGAGAGAAGAGAGGAGTGAGAAGAAAAATATTTTCTTTTGCTGCAGATGTTTATTCCGACCACCCAACATTCAAATCACTTTTTCTGATTCGTTAACCGTTGGATCCGCTGAAATTTTGACTGAGTGTTTATAACATCTTGCTCTTGGATTTGAACGGTGAGATCGGATTTGGAGGCTCGTAGAATCTGATTTCGTGCCTCGAACAGCAGCTTCATTTTGTGGATTATACTCTTTCTCAATTGATTAGTTGTTGTTCTTGTTACTCCGTGTTTGGCCCCTGTTGTGTAGCCAATTTGGAGAACCTTGTAACCCTCTTATTGTTATAGTGGCTTTTTTTTGGATCTTCGTGATCCCGTGGTTTTTACCTTCGATTTGAAGGGTTTTCCACGTTAAAATTTGGTGTTCTTTATCTTCTTTATTTCCGGATTTGCCTCTTCCTTGACACAACAGAACATGTTGCTTCCCTTGGACTTCAGGAGACGTTGACACACTTTTTGAGCATTTTTTAGACCTAATCTCATGCAGGACTGATTATTCTTGCACCACCTACTTCGTACGCTAGGTCAGGGCTCCAGACTCCTACTACACATACTCGAAAGTAGAGGATTCATATTGATCAGGTTTTGGATGTTATACTGCTGTAGCCCATTATTATGGTTCATCCTTAGGGCAGGCTAGTGGCTCCAGAGGAGGAGCAGAAAGAGTTAAAGAGGCTTAAGAAGTATCATCCTCCTGCTTTCAATGGTGCAACTTTTGAGAATGCACAGGGTTTTCTACACTAGTGTTACTGTATTCTGTGCAATATAGGCATAATGGAGTTAAGCAGGGTCGACCTTACAACTTGCCATCATGACAGCAATGCACGACAATCCTTGAATTCTATGCATCATGCAACACTAATACACATAGTGAGGAGAAGCTATATGTGAAGAACCTCAAAGCTATATGGAACAAGCTCAAGCTACACAACCCCCAATGCATAGGTCCTCTCCTACGCTTCCCCTCTCCCATCTTTATGCACCAAACGACCCTCATATGTGCCCTGCATCATAGAAACCTACACATACCCGTCTTCCTACGCACCAAGAACCCTAATTTAGAGCATGTAGAGACAAATGTTGGATTTTGTTGATTAATTTATACTCCCTCCGTTTCAATTTATGTGAACCCATTTGACTGGGCACGGAGTTTAAGAAAAGAAAGAAGACTTTTGATCTTGTGGTGTAAAATGAGGCACCTTTATTTTGTGTGGCTATAAATCATTGTATAAAGGTAAATTGTTTCCAAATAAGAAAAGTGGTCATTCTTTTTGACACGGACTAAAAAGGAAATAAGTTCACATAAATTGAAACGGAGGGA
>JASVEL010001055.1:0-168405 GCA_032618575.1 Nicotiana noctiflora
ATGATGAAGACAATGTTTTAAAAAAAAAGGCAAAGAGTTATGGATTTTTGATGATTCAACAAAGCTTAAAGCTTTTTAATAATTTTCTAAGTCTGGTAAGACATGACCAAATATTGTGTCTTTAGAATTACATGTTTAGGAATCACCTATGTGAGTGTGAAATGTAAACCGCTTCGAGAAGTATGAAAGTAAATGCCAATTCTCTAAGCACTCATGAAACAAGGCGTCGTTCATGGTTAAAACGAATACAACCGTGAGAACTGTAAATGGTTAAGGATTGATTGTGCGACTTATATTGTCGAGGTATATAACAAAGCTCGACGATTCAAAGATATCAAATCTACCGATTGACCGAGTATATCCAATATAAGTTAACTACGGAAAAGGGAAATCTACTTATCCAGATGCAATTAATTCTTGCATATACTTGATTGTGACGTTGTTCAATTCATCCTCATAGTACCATTATTCTTCTTCACAAACAGTATTAGCGCACCTCAAGGAGAAATACTTGGCCTAATGAATTTGTTATCAAGAATATCTTGCAACTACTCCTTCAAACATTTCAACTCAGTTGTATCCACACGATATAATGGAATAGATATGGGCTAAATGCCTTGAACCAAGTCAATAACAAAATCGATATCTTTATATGGTGGGAGACATGAAAATCCGTAGGGAACAACTTCTAAAACTCCATCACAACCGGTACTAAATTCATAAGAGGAACCTTCCCACTAGAAACTCGAATAAAAGCTATATATGCTAGACATCTTTTCTTAACCATATGTTGAGCATTCAAAAGTAATCCTCTCCACTCTACTTAAGGCAATCATCTCAAACCGATCTCCCAAGCTCCCAAAATGATGAAATAAACTCCAAGCATGAAATTGAGCTATTATATAAGTGCTAAAAAGTGGCTAATGTTGATTTTATTTTTTCTTATTTGTGGATTTTAGCTAGTTTTCACTTTAAAAACCTTTCTCAACCACCCTGAAACTCACATGAATTCTTGGAATCCATATAAACTACGCTAACAAGTCAAAATACCCTATATTAACTTTTCCAATGGCTCAAAATACTTTATTCAAGGAGCAAATCAAACTTAAGAATGGTAAGAAACCTTCATGTTCCATCATTCTTACAAGTGTTGAATCACACCTGAGCCCTCTAGTTCTAAACCGAATATGTGTATAAATTTCAAAATCGTCGTACGAACCTATAGGAATCCTCAAATCATGAATCTAAGTACTTTTACTTAAATGTTGACATTGTTCAACTCTAGATATTTTACGTTTCTAGCTCAAGTTTGAGTGTTCCAAAATGCTTCCGAACCCTACGGGGCTCGTGCCATCCATGCATACAAGTCATAAATCACACAACAACAAAAATACAGGAAATCTCAAATAAGGAAATCTAAAACTGAAATGATATGTTTGGTTGTCACAAAAGAAAGAAAGAAAGAAAGAAGTAATTAAAAGAAAATCAAAAGACAACTAAGAATGAATTAGATATTCAAGTTCCTTTGGATAAGAACTAATTAATTGTTTACACTCATCTTTTGTTATTATATTGAAACTTTTGACTTCTTCATTATTGTTCATTAAACAACTTAAATACGTTGATTTTCCCAAATATCAGATAGTCATTGACATGCTCCATTCGCAAATTTGGACTAATCCTACTACTATAATGTTTCTTCTGATTGTTTAAATGTATCTTTAGATTGAAAGAGTCTTCTCGTTCCAAGCTAATTACACTAAATTGTACTGACAAAGACAAACATTTTAAGTAATTATTTAACTTCACAAATGATGACTATTCAACAAAATTGGAATGTTTTATAAATTAAAATCGAATTACGGATTATTTTGGGAGTTAAGAGGGTTTGTCTTCTATTTGAGTAGCAACACTTCTGTTTGAGTAACAACACAGAAATACACACTAGGGGTAACGAAAGTATTTTTCACAAAAAAAGAATTCTGAGAAAATATTTCGTAATCAATAGTTCTGTTAGTTATTTTCTTATTTGATTGGTAAATTGAAATATTATATTAGGGAAACTTACATAAATGTCCCAAATAAAATTTTAACTTACCAACCCTAGCCATTAGTCATAAATTTATCAAAACTAGCCAATAAATATTGAAAACCCAAATAATAGGGTTCTTTCTCTCAAAAAATCACATGAAAAAATCATATTCCATATTTTTAAGCGTGATTAACAACAATAGATACAAGACGGAAAGAAAATTTCATGGACGGCGTAACAAATAAGGTGATGAAATACAAAAATTTAAACAATATTCCAAAACTCTAAACAAAAAAGGAACTTTTTCAATGGATATAGTTGAGATTCATTGAAAATATATAGATAAGTTAATCTACAAAATTTGAGGAATATTAAAGGTGTATTGGACTCGTTTTGTATTGAAATTTGTAACTAAATCGAGTTCAAAAAGTCTTATGCGACACATGTATCAAACATGTATCACGCATGTATCTCACACACATGTATACATAAATATATATGTGATACACAATTGATACAAATATGATACATATGTGATACACAAATGATACATAGTGCGATACGCATACTATTTTTTTCATGTTCAGCTTTTACTTCGAATTTTCAAATCAAACCGCCTCAAACTTCACCCAATCATCCCAAAACTGAGATTCAAGAGCTCCTTAAGTTGTGCCCAATCTATTCTAATAACACCCACTCAAAACAATGTAAAATTTTGATATTTTTTTGCTACAAATAGCTAATAGGCTAATTTGGCTAATATTATTAATATTTTATCAATTGGCCAATTTTTGTAATAAGCTACTTATAAAAGGACATAGCTGGTAATTTCCCATTTATATATTATCTAAGCAAACACAATGCCCAAACCGTTTCTTCACCCCAATCCCCGACCCTAACACTCGACCCCAAACTCCACCTCGAACTCGAGCCTTATACTGAAATCCTACCCTAACATTTATCCAGACATACCGTCCCTAGCCCGAACTCAACCCCCGATCCAAACCCCAACTCTGACCCCTTGACTCCTTACTCAAACCCGACACAACACCCAACCTAGACCACAAACCTGACCTCGAGCCCTCAACTCTGACCCTAAACCTCAATCTCACACAAATCGATCCCGAGACGAAACAACCCAACTCGGGCCCTTAACCTGACCCTTACCAAGATCTCAACCTTGGGCTTGACATAAACATCTACCTCAACTGCCCATGCAAATTCCTACTCCAACTTGAACCCCTAAACATAATTAAACCCCATCTTGACACCTAATCTCAATCATTTGCCCTCGATCCTGACCTTGAACATAACCCCAACGTCTAAACCCTGAGCTCGAATATGATCCTAATCCTTGAAGCCTCGCTAGCCCCATCGGGAGTTGGGGTGGCGCGGACTAGGGGTAAGTTGCCAATGGCATCTGAGGTAGACATGGGGGCTGGTGGCGGGGGGAGGGGGGTTGGTTGGGGCACATGGAGTGGGCGGCCGGTTGAATTGGGGGTTCGTGTGGAGCGGGAACAGTAAAGAGAGTTTTTAAAAATATTTTGTCTTTTATTTTTTTGAAAATAAAAAAGTGTTTATAGGAAAAACCTTTTCCCAAATATTTAATCCAACTACATATGAAAAAATAAAAAACTATTTTCCTTCCTTCCATGATACCAAACACATCCTAAAGGTCCTCATTTAACCTTAGATTACAACAAAAGCTGTTAATGTTGCGATCCAACTTTAATTCGATCGCCATGTACAGTGTAGAGAATGGGCACATTCAATGATCTGAATCCATATGGAATGTGTATCGCTTAGACTAGAATACAATGGTAATTTATATACTATAACTTTGTACGAGTTTCAGTTTTTAGTTGTATGATAATCTCGAGGATTTTTTGATACCCGAATATTCTTGTTATTTTTTCTATGATTACTTTCTTTAAGGGGTCATCTGGCTTTAGAGATAATGAAATAATCTCTGAATAAAACTAGTACGCCTATGTTTTCACTATGGTTATAATGGATTTAACTTTAAGAGTGTGTTTAGTATGACTAAAAATATTTCCTCATTTTTTACAGCTTGGTTGCACAAAAATAGTTTGAAAAACATTTTCCTCGAAGTCCACCTACCCTCATATCTAACCCCAACCCCTACCCCTTCTCTCCCCTGCCCCACCTCTCCCACGGCCTTTCCAAAAGGTTTATTTTCTTTTTTTAAATTTCAGTTTTTTTTCTTTTCCATCACCACCCACCCTTCTAATCACCCACACCCCCGGATTTTCTTTTATATTTTCGTTCTGATTTTTTTTTTGAGTTTATATATTCAAAATTTTACGAGTTCCAAAGTTATGAGTTCGGAGGTTTATGTACTTGGATCTTTGAGAGTTTAGAAATTATAGAGTTTACGGATTCGAAAGTTTGTGGTTCGAAAGTTCAGCGTTCGGAAGTTTATGAAATTTGTGGGTTTGGAAGGTTTTTGGTTCCAAAGTTTATGGCTTCATGTTTATTGTACCAAAATTATTTAAGAATACTCTTCAGAAGTTATTTTTCGTAATTTGCGTACCAAATATTAAGTTTAGAATTTTAATAAATATCAATAATATAAAAAGAAGACTTAGACTAATGATATATATATTCTTGTATGCAGATTCGATAAGCAACAATCTTGATAAAAGGAAAGAAGATACTACTCAAGGGCTATGTATTTTGAACTTTACTTTAGATAGAAAATAAATGAAACAGTCAAAATACAAAGAAGGAAAGTCAATCAAATAACAGACCTAACCAAGGCTACAGATCAAATCCAGAAGATTCTGCAGAAGCTTAATTGGTCATGATTAAGAATGAATCTAGCTACCATTTCAAGCTAGTTTTATGGGGCTACCATTGAGTCTTTCTCTTAGATGTATATGCCTCACAAGGAAAGAAATCCTAGAATTGCTTCAATACAATCCCGGAAGACAAGAAAATAGAAGACTCATCAAGCTATAAAGGAAGAAGCAGAAGAACATTTAAAGTCACGCAACTACACCATCTATTTCTAAGTCTATCCAATTCTTAGTATAAATATTGTATTCTTGAGTCTACAAGTGGTACAAAAGATAGGAAGAGTTAGAACACGGAACGAGAGTTGTGTCAATATACGAAAGAATCACTATTGTTGTATATCGTTGGTGGTGAACGTACTAAAATCATCACTACTGTAAACATTTATCAAAGATCTAAGAGAAATCTTGTGACCAAAGGAAACTGGACATAGGTACCACACCAGTACTGAACCAGTATAAAAATGGTTGTTTCTTCTTTACCTTTAAGCTAATTTAGTTTACCTCTACTGAAATCATTCACCGTGCAAAGTCTAGTCAACTAAACTTATATTTATCAACTACGATTTAAATCGGTTACAATTCACCCCCCAAACATGTACTTTCAATTGGTACCAGAGTAAGGTTCAAGTATTTTTTAACTCTTCAAGGCCATCCAAAATGTCACTGAGAAGCTGACAAAAGTCACCAAAGATATTGATGCTTCTTATGACAATTTCTGCACTAAAGTGACCAACAAACTAAAGTATTTTCTTGGAAGGAATTAAGTGTCTGGGATTCTTAGAAAATACTTTTATTTTGTTTTGCGTGGTTGTTGTTAAAACTATTTCTTTCAGTTGTGTCTTGGAAGAGCTTGTTAGTCAACTATGCTCTGTTTAGCTGTATATAATTTTTGCCTACTTAACTAGTACTACTATTATAAGTTATTTTTCTTGCTCTTTTTGATTAATACCAAAGGGGGAGAAGAAATCAAAAGAGCAGGTAAAGGACAGGGGGAGAAACACACAAGATCCAGCTTCAAGACAGGGGGAGCACAGTTGTAAAAGGGAAGTACCCATAAATTGGTCAAACTCTTTTTAAATTATTGTCATCATCAAAGAGGGGGAGATTGTTATATTTATAATTTTAATACTCCCTCTGTTTCATATTGTTTGAGGTAGTTTAACTCGGTACGAATTTTAATAAAAAAAAAGAAGACTTTTAAAATTTGTGGTCTTAAAAGATTAAGGGGTAAAAGGCTTGTGGTGCCATATCATTTGTGTGGTTATAAAAGCTTCTCACTAAGGGCAAGAGTTTAAAGTTGAATTATTTTCATATTTAGAAATGTGTCATTTATTTTGGAATAGATTAAAAAGGAAAGTACCTCAAACAATATGTAATAGAGGGAGTAATAATTAATATTAAAAAAATCCTTGACTAATGATATATGCTTGTATGCAGATTCGATAAGAAACAATGTTGATAAAAGAAAATAACATCCTATTCATCGGCTATGTATTTTCAACTTTGCTTTACATAAGAAATAAATCAATCAATCATAGTATAAAAAAGGAATGTCAATCTCTCAGCATTGTCTACAGAAGCTCAAATCAAGGTGGAATGAAGGAAGCAGTTCGTTAAGATTAAGAAATAATTTAACTACCATTTCAAGCTAGTCTCGTGAGGCTACCGTTGGGTCTTTATCTTAAACATATATGCCTTACAAGGAAATAATTCCTAGAACTGCTGCAATACAATCCCAGAAGACAAGGAAACAGAAGACTCATTAAGCAATAAAGGAAAAAGTAGAAGAACATTCAAAGGCACACAACTACAACCTCTGTTTCAAAGCCTTTCTAGTTTTAGTACAAATATTGTATTTTTTAGTCTACAAGTGTCACAAAAGATAGGAAAAGTTGGAGCACAAAATAAGTGTTGTGTCAACATTGGAAAGAATTACTGTTGCTATATATCGTTGGTAGTGAATGTTCAAAAGTCATCACTGCTGTAAAAAATTATCAAAGATATAAGAGAACCCTTGTGATCCAAGAGAATTGAACATAAGTATCGCATCTCTACAGAACCAGTATAAAAACTTATGTGTCTTATTTACCTTTTTGCTCATTTAGTTTATCTCTAGGTTATGAATTTTCATCCTTTAAGATACATATGTAACTACATGGAATGAAGTTACCTTTGCAAACAGTTTTCAGTTATTCGAAAGATTTTAGTCTCAATTTTAAGTACGAAGCTATGAGATTTATTTGAGGTGAAATACATAAACGGCCCCTTTTAGTTGTCCTTAACAGTCATTTGAACACCCCAACTTCGACTATTTTCTTCTAGACATTTCAAGTGACTGTTAATTAAATCAAATAGAGACCTCACAGTGACATGGCAAGTTACGCATATTTCATTGTATTTGGGCGCGTGAGGTTTTATCAGACTTTTTCTTTTTTCTTTTTTAGAATTAAATTAAATTAAATTTTGAAAGTGGATTCCACATTATTATTGTTTTCATTCAAAAATCTGTCAGCATTAATATTAGACCCTTTTCACCCAAAATTTTATGTGAATCTTCCTCACCCCAACATAAGTAGCTCCACTACCTTAAGCTACCACCGGAGCAGTGGCTGAAAGTTTGGTAGGAGCCTTCACTGGTCTATTTTTTTTTTTAAGCAGAAAAAAGAAAAAAAATCAAGAATTGTACCTATTACTTCACCATATTAAACAATCTCATATACAAGAATAACACAAAATAATCAAATTGGTTCCAATCCAACCCCGTCATACCAGTAATTGAACAAACATACCCTCTTCAAGATTTTAATGCCATAATACAGCAAAATGGAGAGAAGTTCCAACTAAAAAGCACCAAAAACCAGTAAAGAGAACCCTGCTCCGGCATCGGGTGATGGAGCCGACAAAGATCACGAAGGTGTTAGTGATAATTTCTTGTGCAACTCCAGACCATATAGCTCCACATTCCAACTTTAATTTTGTGCGGCAATGAGTATTTAAAAGACCAGTTTTGGATTTTGTAATTTGCTACTACCACTTTCAGTTTTTATAAAGCCAAGCTCTTGTTTCTTTCTCGTCTTCGGCGAATCAAAATACACTATAGAGCTGCTGTGTAGCATTGAAAAGAGCAGATCCAACTTTGAAATCGTAGTTAACTGGGTGGCGCTGGTTTTGGATTGGAGGAGGAGATCAAAGGGCGCTGGAAAAAGGGTTTTTTTCTTCTTTAAATTCATTTTTTTTTTGTGGTTAATTTGTGTTAACTTTTAATTACAAATTACACGTGTCGTTGGCAATTGTAACTCACGCATCTGGTATGATGAACTAGGTTGTCTATTTGATTTAATTAATAGTGAGTTGAAGTTTCTAGCTGGAAATAGTCTAAGTTTAGGTGTTCAAATGAACATTAAAGACAAGTTGAAGGGAACATTTATATATTTCACCGTAATTTTAATTACATTAATTTGCACATGTTAAGAATAGATGACGATAGAAAGACAAAAAGATTCGTTCGGTTAAGTTCGGACACTGAATTCTGGGTACAACTCGGCGAAAAATCAGATCGTAACATATAAGATGAAACATTGATGGTAGATTCTAACATCTAGCAAGTGTATTACTAACATGTAGTACTTCTTCAGTCATCTTTTTCAATGCTAAAGGAAATGGAAATTCTTCAACATCATCAGACTAATAATAACATCTAGTCGATTCAATCAGAATGACCGTGAATAGTTACTTTAAATTATATAGTTTACTTCTCAATACAAACATAATTTAGTACTATTTCCTAACAATCACAACAATTCTAGTGAATTGATAGTGTTTTCATTATTTCACACAACGACACAATGCATCGTTGTTTATTTATCAAATATAATGGCCATATTAGCACTTGCGGTAGCAGAAGCAATAACGACCCCAGCCTTTTCTAATACACTGACCCTTGGTTGCTTTTGCATACTCTCCTATGCATGCCAGGCTGCAGATCTCGCTGAGGGAGCAAAAGCGAGTACTATAATTCCTGCTCTTCCATCGGCAAAGTTTGCCCTCAGCCACTTGCATCTCTGCATGGAACAACTTATAGTAAAATATTTAATTGATAAGATTATTTATTGGAATTAAAATATATGCAGATGTAGTATTCAGATAGTCACAAATGAAATGACAAACAAATTAAGAAGTAACAACCATTGAACGAAATGAGGAGGAGGCACAAGAGGAGAGCAAGGAAGGTTGAGTAGCTCAGTAGTGACTTTGCCATTTTCCTATAAATTGGACGCAATGAAATTTCTATTTTCTTTTAAGTGATTTGTGTGTAGAAACTATGAAGTGAAACAAGTATTTGTAGCAATGCCTGACGATTTCTTTAATGGTTAGTCAAAAATTTCAATGAAACTGTACGCAAGTGGTTGGCTATTCAAGGAAGAAACAAGTAGTCTAAATAATGAAGCAAAAGATATTTTATACAAGTTAACATATTTGCTAAATTTTGACTAAATCGATCCTCGTTTTACAAGATGGCGGAAGAGTATATTTCCTCATTATACAAAGGAAAAAAGTACTCCCTCGGTTGTGTGAACCTATTTCCGTTTTGGTCCGTTAAAAAATGAATGAACCCTTTCTAAATCTGTAAGCAATTTCGCTTGAACTAACAATTCTACCCTTAATGAGAAGCTTTTGTATCCACGCAAATACTCTGGTCCCCATTTTAACTTGTTTAGGACCTCAAATTTCAATAGTCTTCATTTATTTCTTAAACTTCGTGACCAGTAAAGCAGGTTAACATAAATTGGAATGTAGGGAGTATATCTTTTTGACCTCCCCGATATTTATTAGTATCAATTTTAGAATATTTACCTCAATGCATAACTGCTTATAGACAAAATCAATTTTAGCACCAAAAAGTAATTTTCAACAGTTAATCATTGTCGATTACTTTAAATCAGCTAACCAAATAAGTTGTTGGGATTGTTCAGTCCCACATGAAAAGTAGAAAGGAAAAAGATTCTATTTATCAGGAGTTGGATACTCTTAATGGTGTGAGATCTTTTGGGAAAACTCATTCGGATTTGGGCCAAAGCAGACAATGTCACATGTTAAGAGTATCTTTGGACCGTTTTAGTCAAACATTGGTATTATAGCCAATGATTTGGTAGGACTATGGAGATGGTGGAGCGCGGCGGAGGGGCCTGTCTTAGTGCCTTTGTCCGTTTATGGGGTTTACGACCTTTGATACCCATAACATTGAAGACGCATACACGGCCTTTAGGTTTCAGTGACTGTAAATACTCGGGATTATGTGGGTAGCACACAGTTAATCTCGAAATTAGCCCATAAACGATGATGAGTCATATAGAACTTAGTTCAAAGGGAGATTATTAGGTGTGGGTAAACAAAGTCCCATATGAAAAGTATAAGGTAAAAATATTCTACTTATAAGGAGTTGGATACTCTTAATGGTGTGATATCTTTTGGGAAAAATAGAACGGGCTTGGCCTAATACGGACAATATCACACTATGTTAAGACTATCTTTGGACCGTTTTAGCCAAGACATATTAATGTTTTATCTCCTATGGACAAAGACTAATTAGTTCTTTCTGTTATGATAAATATAAATTTTTTTTTGATGTCTACTCTTCTTCCATGATCTTCATCTCTTGAATGTGATAAACCTATGCCACTGGAAGGAAGCTGCAATAATGAAGCATTTATGGGCACTCACAAGAAGAAAGATTGTTTGTGGATTAGATGGGTCCATACTCATTACATAAAATACAGGAGCATTCACACTGTACATATACCTAAGAATGCAACTTGGGGTGTAAGGAAAATTATTGAGCAAAGGAAGTTCATACTGAACATACCAGCTTTACAAGGTAATGTTCATGAAAGCCTAGAATCCTTGCAAAACACAAATGGCAAATTCAGTATCAAGTAGCTCTATAACGTGCAAACTCCTCACGGACCGAAGGTATACTGAAAAGGCTTGATCTTACATCCTCACATTTATCCAAGACACAAGTTAACATGTGGCTGACCATCCATAGGAGACTTCCAACTATCGATAGATTGCAGAGAATAGGAATTTTAGTTGACTCAATGTGTGTTTTCTGTGGCCAAACAGAAGAACTATTGGAACATCTCTTCGAATGTTCATACACAAGCTCCATCTGGGAAAGACTGCTCAACTGAATAGGAATTTAATGACAAATCAAACCTTGGGAGAAGAAGATACAATAAATGACTTATCAGCCAAGGAAGAAGAAAGGAATAGGCAATATCATTTCAGTTGTATTTGGCATGCTGTTGTATAGTATATGGAGAGACAGGAATGTAATTAGATTCAACAATGGATGCACCTCAGCAGAGTAGATATGCAGAGAGATTACCTCATACATCCACATCAAGAGCCATGTACACAACAGTTGGAGGAGCTATATGGAAGATTTAGATAGCTATCTATAATTTTTTTGAAGTGTATTTATGTTATCCTAGACTCATGCTAGTGCATATGTACAATATTATAGATGTAGTATATTGACTAGTATAGAATACAGGGAGATATTTTTCTATGTAGAAGTGAAGTATAGGCTAAGGAAGTTAAGGAGCCGGTCGGCAGATCATGTTAATTATGTAAAGAACAAATTTTTTGATGAATGAAAAAATTAGTTTATCAAAAACAAATATCCGAACTACACGCGCAAATTGTGGAAGGCTTAAAGAAGCTACTGGAAACATCTAAATGTATAATTAAGTTTTAGAACTCTAGATGATCTATCAGATCATCACAACCTCCTACAATTGTTATCATGTTCATGTGATGTGATTTATTGCTAGTCCATATTCTCTTTTACAATGAGAAATATTTACTTCTAATCACTGTGATATAATTTAAAGTCTTAAAACCTAACACAATTTTAGAGGGTTTTAAGTTATTTGTCACCCACAATTTTACACTAATAATTTAAAATAATTTAGTATCAAAAGTATCATTTAGGAGACATGTAATTTGGGGTAGCCAGTTCTATGGAAGGGGTATAAGTCAACATACCATGAGTTCCCCAAAGCTAGCTTACCCTTTTGTATCCAAAGAGATGTCATAAGAATATGTTCTATACAAATATTGTAAATACTACTCCCTCCGTTTCAATTTATGTGAACTTATTTCCTTTTTAGTCCGTGTCAAAAAGAATGACCACTTTTCTTATTTGGAAACAATTTACCTTTATGCAATGATTTATAGCCACACAAAATAAATGTGCCTCATTTTACACCACAAGATCAAAAGTAAACTCCGTGCCCAGTCAAATGGGTTCACATAAATTGAAACGGAGGGAGTATAAATTAATCAACAAAATCCAACATTTGTCTCTACATGCTCTAAATTAGGGTTCTTGGTGCGTAGGAAGACGGGTATGTGTAGGTTTCTATGATGCAGGGCACATATGAGGGTCGTTTGGTGCATAAAGATGGGAGAGGGGAAGCGTAGGAGAGGACCTATGCATTGGGGGTTGTGTAGCTTGAGCTTGTTCCATATATCTTTGAGGTTCTTCACATATAGCTTCTCCTCACTATGTGTATTAGTGTTGCATGATGCATAGGATTCAAGGATTGTCGTGCATTGCTGTCATGATGGCAAGTTGTAAGGTCAACCCTGCTTAACTCCATTATGCCTATATTGCACAGAATACAGTAACACTAGTGTAGAAAACCCTGTGCATTCTCAAAAGTTGCACCATTGAAAGCAGGAGGATGATACTTCTTAAGCCTCTTTAACTCTTTCTGCTCCTCCTCTGGAGCCACTAGCCTGCCCTAAGGATGAACCATAATAATGGGCTACAGCAGTATAACATCCAAAACCTGATCAATATGAATCCTCTACTTTCGAGTATGTGCAGCAGGAGTCTGGAGCCCTGACCCAGCGTACGAAGTAGGTGGTGCAAGAATAATCAGTCCTGCATGAGATTAGGTCTAAAAAATGCTCAAAAAGTGTGTCAACGTCTCCTGAAGTCCAAGGGAAGCAACATGTTCTGTTGTGTCAAGGAAGAGGCAAATCCGGAAATAAAGAAGATAAAGAACACCAAATTTTAACGTGGAAAACCCTTCAAATCGAAGGTAAAAACCACAGGATCACGAAGATCCAAAAAAAAATCCACTATAACAATAAGAGGGTTACAAGGTTCTCCAAATTGGCTACACAACATGGGCCAAACACGGAGCAACAAGAACAACAACTAATCAATTGAGAAAGAGTATAATCCACAAAATGAAGCTGCTGTTCGAGGCACGAAATCAGATTCTACGAGCCTCCAAATCCGATCTCACCGTTCAAATCCAAGAGCAAGATGTTATAAACACTCAGTCAAAATTTCAGCGGATCCAACGGTTAACAAATCGGAAAAAGTGATTTGAATGTTGGCTGGTCGGAATAAACATCTGCAGCAAAAGAAAATATTTTTCTTCTCACTCCTCTCTTCTCTCTTGATGAAAGCTCTCTCTAAACCACTTTTATGTGCTTAAGTCTTTCAAAGACTTGTATCAATGAGCATAGAATAATTCTCCAAGGTTGTCCTATTTATAGATCATGAGTGGTGCTTTCTCTTAAAGCCAAAACCCACTCAAAACAGGAATAAACCGAATCCAATTCCAAATAGGATTGGAAACCAAAAGAGAATAGGATTAGGCCTTTGGCTAGACAACATGGGCATGTGCCCAACAAACTCCCCTCCAGCCAAGGGGCCAAATGTGTCTTCAAGTAGAGGAACTATTGACAAGCTTCATGCCTGCCAATTTTCTACAAAATTCATGTTTATCTGCAACCACCGCCTTTGTCAGTATATCTGAAGGATTTTCATCAGTGTATATCTTCTCAACCTCAAATAATTTCTCTTCCACGACCATTCTTATTGAATGATACTTTCTATTTATATGTTTGGTCGTAGAATGAAAAGTGGAGTGCTTGGTGAGACAGATAGCACTCTGATTATCACAAAATAAGATGTAACGTGGCTGTTGAAAGCCAAGATCATTAATAAACTCCTTCATCCATAATAGTTCTTTGGCATCCTCAGTGACAACAATATATTCGGCTTCTGTGGTGGATAGAGCTATGCACTTCTGTAGTCTAGATTGCCAAGAAACAACCCCCCTACAAAAGTGATCAAATAACCAGAAGTGGATCTTGAATTATCAAGATTGCCACCTAAGTCAGAGTCTATGTAACAAACAAGTTCAGGCTTGCCATTGCCAAAGCACAGCTTCAAATCTGCAGTACCTTTCAAATACCTTAATATCCATTTTACTGCATCCCAATGTTCTTTTCCAGGATTAGAAAGGAATCTACTAACAGTACCAACGGCATGTGCAACATCTGGTCTAGTACAAACCATAGCATACATCAAGCTACCAATGGCAGAAGAGTAAGGAATACGAGACATCTCCTTTTTCTCTTCATCAGTAGATGGACTCTGACTAATACTCAATTTGAAGTGTTTAGCAAGAGGAGTACTAACCACTTTTGCATCTGTCATATTGAACCTCTTGAGTACCTTCTCAATGTATTGCTTTGGGACAGAAATAACTCATTTCTATCTCTGTGTCGGTGTATTTGAATGCCCAATATTTTCTTAGCTGGCCCCAAGCCTTCATCGCAAACGATTTGCTCAACTGCTTCTTAAGGGCTGCGATTCTCGATTTATTCTTGCCAACAATAAGCATGTCATCCACATAGAGCAATAAAATAATAAAATCATCATCAAAGAACTTCTGAAAGAATACACGGTGGTCTGAAGAAGTTTTCTTGTACCCTTATTCTTCAATGACAGATTCAAACTTCAAATACCATTTCCTTGGAGCTTGTTTCAATCCATACAGGCTCTTTTTCAATTTGCAGACATAATTTTCTTTTCCCTTAGTTATAAAACCCTCAGGTTGTTCCATATAAATGTCCTCATCTAAATCACCATGAAGAAAAGCAGTCTTGACATCCATTTGCTCAACCTCTAAATCTAGACTTGCGGCTAAGCCTAGAACCACACGAATAGAAGACATCTTCACAACAGGGGAGAAAATTTCATCAAAGTCAACTCCCTTCTTCTGACTAAAACCTTTAACAACTAACCTCGCCTTGTATCTAAGCATAGAGGTATGGTTATCTTGCTTTATTCTGAATATCCATTTGTTAGATAAAGCTCTCTTACCTTTCGGCAGTTTCACTAACTCATATGTGCCATTCTCATGGAGTGACTTCATCCCATCTTCAATCGCTTCGATCCAATGATCTTTGTGATTATCTTGTATGGCTTCATCACAATTCTCAGGTTCTCCCATGTTAGTCAAAAGTACATACTCATCATGAGGATAGCGCATGGATTTTTGCTTCTCCCTTGTAGATCTTCTAAGAGAGGTTTCAGGAGCATTAGAAGTAGTTACCTGTGCATGAATTGGTTGCTGATCAACCACAACTTCATCAACTGGAGCATCCATAACATCTACACCATGATGATCATTTTGATCTTGATCATTATCTCTATCATTGTCTTGGGTTCCTTTATATGAAATAGGTGCCTTAGCAATTGAAATTGGATCAATATCAACTACGCATGCATTACTGTGAGAATCTATCTTCTCAGCTTTGTCAATATCTTCAATAGTTTGGTCTTCAAAGAATATTGCATCACGACTTCTAATAAGTTTATTATCAACTGGATCATAAAAATGATACCCAAACTCATCTTGACCATAACCGATAAAGATGCACTGCTTAGTTTTGATATCCAGCTTCGATCTCTCATCTTTAGGAATATGCACACAAGCTTTACACCCAAAAACTCTTAGGTGATCATAAGAAATATCTTTGGCAAACCAAACTCTATCTGGGACATCACCATCCAGAGCTACAGCAGGAGACAAATATATAATATAGGCAACAGTGTTAAGTGCTTCCGCCCAAAATGTATCTGGAAGCTTAGCCTCTGAAAATAAGCATCTAACTCTCTCAACTAGAGTTCTATTCATCCTCTCTGCCAAACCGTTCAATTGAGGCGTCTTGGGCGGAGTTTTCTGATGACGAATTCCTTGTTCCTTGCAATATTTATCAAAGGGACCACAATATTCCCCACCATTGTCAGTACGAATACATTTTAATTTCTTCCTCGTTTGTCTCTCAGCTAAGGCCTGAAATTCCTCAAACACGCCAAGTGCTTCATCTTTAGATTTCAAAGGATACACCCATAGCTTACGAGAATGATCATCAATGAAGGTCACAAAGTAAAGTGCACCACCTTTTGACTTTACTTTAAAAAGACCATACAAGTCAGAGTGTACTAGCAATAATAAATCGGGCTTTCTTGAGGGAGGATGGCTATGAAAGGAAACCGTTTTCTGTTTGCGAGCTAAACAATGTATGCACCTTTGCAGCTTTGCTTGTTTTACTCCAGAAAGCAATTTTTTCTTAGCCAAACACGTAATCCCTCTCTCACTCATATGACTCAATCTTCGATGCCACAATTTTGACGAACTATCACTTTCCACCATATTTGTTGAGTCATTAAGAATAGAGCCTTGTGTCACATATAATTGACCAGACTTGACTCTGCGATCCACTACTAAAGAGCCCTTAGTAAGCTTCCATTGCCCATTAAAGAGAGCATTATGGTAACCTTCATCGTCTAATCTTCCTGCGGAGATCAAATTGAAAGGAAAGTCTGGAGCATGCTTCACATCTTTGAAGAACTAACGTTGAACCATTATTAGTTTTCAAACAAACTGTGCCAACACCAAACACCTTAACTTCACTAGCATTGCCCATCTTTAACACTCCAGAATCAACAACAGTATAAGATGAGAAAAAATCTTTTCTTGGTGTGACATGTGAGGTAGATCCAGAATCTACTATCCACACTACAACATTTTAGGCCTACTGCCACACTAATTATAGGTCACGCTTGAAAAATGTTACCAAAAATATCTATAGATACACTTTATAAGTGTGGCCTTTAATTAGAGTCTTCGGCCACGTTTTTTAAGGTCACCCTTAAAAAGCGTGCTCTTAATATAAAGACCACACTTTTTATATGTTGCCAATACACAATTCATGTGGCAACGCTTACTGACCCTAAGGCAACATTTTTGAAAAGTTGTTATATTATTAAACTAATTAATAATATTGTAACTCTTTATAAGCGTAGTCTAAAAATATATTACATAAATTTTGCTCCAAATATTACAATTAATAAAAATATTTCCGCCAAATACAAGATAAGCGCCTAAATAAGACTACTGGAAAACTTTTCCCAATTCTTTTCTTTAATCTACCGCTACTTCACCTTCACTGCCTCCCTTAACCTAATTCAATCTTAATACATTCATTGCTTCTATATGTCTTCTAAATTACTCTCTCCCATAGAAAATCTCCACCCCTTTATCAATTGGTAAGTATTTCTATTTCTCAAAACTTTTTTGTTTTTTCCAATTTAGTTTTGTTCTTATATTGTAAGATTCAATTTTCGAGTTTCTTACTAATGGGATGAAAAATAATCTTCTATTGTGTATAGTATTTGGGTATCTTGGTACAATCTTTGTTTTATACTCAAACTTCTAAAAATTTTCTGATTTCAGAACTATATCCTGGTTAGAAATTACGATGAATGTTAATTGAAATTTCTCGGTACAACCATGTGACCTAATATCATCGTCAGAACTATATCTTGGTACAACTATGTGCCCTAATATTTGGTTATCTTTCTGTATCAAAGTTTTTAATTTTTTATCAAACTCTTGGTTATTGCAAGAATCTGGATCCTTGAAATGTGATTTCATTATGCTATCGAACTCTTCTTGGGATGATTTTATTTTTCTCTGGGAAGTACTACTTTCTTATCTTGGTAGATCTCTTTGTATTTGTTTTTTTGACAAGCAACTCTCTGGGAAGTAAACAGATAAAAAAACATGGAAGTTTTTATCTTGTCACGCGTTGTTGTTTGAAATGTAATAGCTTCTTGGGGCTGCTTTTATGTCATTATCACTCTAAAGCAGTCCATTGGAAACAACCTCTTGGCGTACATTAGGTAAGGGCATCAGATTTCACCTGTTGGGATCATACTGGATTTGTTGTTGTTGTTAAAGTTTTTAATTTGGGCTAATAAAGGTAGACTATAATTTTATTACGTCTTGTCGTTGTTCTGTGGATCCTATTAATTTTACTCCTTTTCTCCAAGAAGATTGGTCACTCAAGTGATTTTGACTTGAACTGTCGACTGACAAGGTCACGCAAATTCAATGATATTAAGACTTGGGTTCTATGAAACTCTTTTGGCTCTCCGGGAGTTATTTTAAGTTGGTTTTTTAAGAGGTGAATTGGTGTTAACATTTTGAGATTAAAATACTGAAGGACATCTGTAAGCTCCAGTACTGTTTACCTTGATTTTTTGTGGTCCTATTTATCTATCTTTGTTAAATGTGACTGGTTCTGCATTAAGATTTTCTGAGTCGCATGTTGGAAGAACATGAAAGTATATATGCTCTTGTAGATTTTATTTTATTTTTTCAAAAGTATACACTACAACATTTATAATATTTTTTTATAATATTTTTTTTGACAGTCTGAACTTCAGAATCATCATAATTTCGGAGAAACATCAGATGATGCATTTAGGGCTGTATTTGGAAAGGAGCAGCTTGGTCGGGTTAGATGCTATGGTCGATCGGTAACGACAAGCTCTCTTAAAAAAGATGAAGAAATCACCAAACTTAAACAACAACATGCCAATGAAATAACTTCTCTGAAGGAAGAAATGAAGGAAGTGATGAGAGAAGAAATGCGATGTTTTCTTAGTCAATTTGTGAAAAACAACCCTGGACTGAGTTTTCATGACATACAAGGGTGTGTTGGATCTAATATTCCTTCACCGGTTGATGCAAGTAGTGCACGAGCTATGAGAGCAATAATCTACCACATTCTTCTGGCTCAACTCACGCCCCGAATATTGAAAAGGTATTTATATTTTACAATTCTAAAAACTACCTCAATCTTATGCTTTCTATAAGTGTGTGATAGGAAACTGAATCTATTGCCATGACTAAGATTCTAGGGGTCATAATGTTTGAAAGTAGACTACAGAAAAAATGCAAGTTGGTTATTGGTATCTCAAATAGGTATTTACAGTGCATATCGATGTCCAGCTCTTCACACCTATACTCTATTGGTATCCAGTGTTGTGTGCATCCCAATTGCATTGTATTGGACTCTTTATCTAGTGTAGTTCATGATGTGTTGCAGTACTGTGATGTATCATGGTGTTAGGAGTACTGAACTACTGATACTCTCTGATAGATGACGAAGACGATAGTGCGAGACTGAGAGTGAGACTGAGTAATGTGAGCTCAGTCTCAGTAGCGCATCAAGTTATATTTGGGCAGAATCATCGGTATTTAAAGTTATATAAAGATCTGGCTTAATACAACAAGTGAGCTCATCATGCTTGAGAACCTTCTGTATCTCAATTGCTTGAGCCCTGAGCTTGCCTAATTATTGCTAGCTTACTGTTTTACGTCTGGCACTAATTCTCTATTTTTACTAATCATCGGTATTTTGACACTAAATATGAGTACATTTGGTTTTGTAGAGGTCTTTGCTAGTGAACTTCTTGAAGTAACATTGCTTTAATACTATAGATAGTACACGGTGTGTTTCTTTTGTTGAAATTTATTTCAAGTATATGCATTTGAATTATTTTTATTCTATTACTTATCATTTAAATTAATGCTTCATATATATATATATATATATATATATATATATATATATATATATATATATATATATATATATATATATATATATATGTGTGTGTGTGTGTGTGTGTGTGTGTGTGTGCGCGTGTGTGTGTATGAGAGAGAGAGAACGTGATGCAAACAAATATAGTTTTTTAATCACAAAACTGTAGCTAATAAAATAATTTTGTAGTGTAGACAAAATGGCCACGCTTAGAAAGTGTGACCATAGGGAATGTCAATCTGGCTTGCTAATAATAAATGTTGCTCTAGAAGCCACACTTTCTAAGCGTAGCCTATAACGTGACAATAACCGCGTTTTATAAGTATAGCCTTATGTCAAAAAAGCGTGGCTATATCAGAAAATATAAGTGTGGCCTTTGTACCGTATTGGCCACACTTTTAAAGCGTGGCTTCTAAGGCAACGCCTACAAAGTGTGGCCAATAATCAAAGGTTACGGTACTTTAGGCCACCCCCAAAAAGCATTGCCTAAAGCCATAAAGTGTTGCCTTTGCCCAAATGCTACACTTCTTGGCATTTTAGGCCACAATTCTCTAGGGTGGTTGTAGGCCTAAAATGTTGTAGTGCCAGCTAGTCTCATGGGATACCAAATTGATGACGTTTTCATCATAAGCAGAAAAAAGGTCATCTCGAACAACAACAACAACATTGTTCTCGTTATTTTCAACTTTCTTTCCTACTCTAATGTCTTGATTCAACTTGCGACAAAACCTTTTGATGTGTCCTTTCTTGCCACAATGGTTGCAAGTAACATTATAGTATTTGGACCTTGACTTATATGGTTGCGAACATTATCTTCTACCCATTGCTGTATATATCCACACACTTGTTGGTGCTCGAAATCCCAATCTTCATCGGATATACTCTTAGGTTTTTGAGCTAAATAATCGGGTAGATGCATCTTTTTCACGAACAGCAAGTCTTTCATCTTGCTTCTCCAAACATTATAATTTCTCCCATTTAAACATATAATCTAGCTCATATTTGCCTCCATTCCGTAATAACCCGGATAAATAACCAAGGCTCTGATACCACTGTTGTGTCAAGGAAGAGGCAAATCCGAAAATAAAGAAGATAAAGAACAACAAATTTTAACGTGGAAAACCCTTCAAATCGAAAGTAAAAACCACGAGATCACGAAGATCCAAAAAAACTCCACTATAACAATAAGAGGGTTACAAGGTTCTCCAAATTGGCTACACAACAGGGGCCAAACAGGGAGCAACAAGAACAACAACTAATCAATTGAGAAAGAGTATAATCCACACAATGAAGCTGCTGTTCGAGGCACGAAATCAGATTCTACGAGCCTCCAAATCCGATCTCACCGTTCAAATTCAAGAGCAAGATGTTATAAACACTCAGTCAAACTTTCAGCGGATCCAACGGTTAACGAATCGGAAAAAGTGATTTGAAAGTTGGCTGGTCGGAATAAAAATCTACAGCAAAAGAAAATATTTTTCTTCTCACTCCTCTATTCTCTCTTGATGAAAGCTCTCTCTAAACCACTCTTATGTGCTTAAGTCTTTCAAAGACTTGTATCAATGAGCATAGAATAATTCTCCAAGGTTGTCATATTTATAGATCATGAGTGGTGCTTTCTCTTAAAGCCAAAACCCACTCAAAATAGGAATAAACCGAATCCAATTCCAAATATGATTGGAAACCAAAAGAGAATAGGATTAGGCCATTGGACCTTTGGCTGGACAACATGGACATGTGCCCAACAGGTTCCTCAAGTATTTTCTCCCCACCCAGAGCTACTTGTGGCTCCTAAGTTGCTGCTGTGTCAGCTGCTTTAGCTGTAGCACATGCTCCTTCTCAGCCTCATCATTCGCTCGACCCTTAGCAACACCAGCCTTAGGGGCTACATCATCTATAACTGAAGCTTGTGTCTTCACCATCCGTGAGAGAATAAAAGGATAAAGTGTAATGACTTGACTGATCACTTTAAGTATTTGTATTTAGTTTGGTGGATTAAGGTCTAAAGCAAATTCATATTATGCATTATGATTTGCGGGTTGATTGGTTTCAATTTTTAAGCGATTCATGATTGATTTGGAAGAATAACTTTAATTTTAGAAGCTTTTAAGTTAGAAGAGTTGGCCAAGTTTGACTTATGCATATTTGATTTAGGATCGGAGTTTTGATGGGTTTCTTAGATTCGACTAGTGCTTTTGGACATAGGTGTCACACCTCCATTTTTTACTACTTTTTAGATAAGTATACCCCGCTATGTACTAACACACCCCAAGAAGGGATATAATAATAATAACAGGGAAGGAGTTTTTCCACTTTAAGTACAATCGGAACGGGATTTATTTAGATTTCAGAGTCGCCACTTGGAAAAATAATGGTGTCCCAAGTCATCGGTTTAATCCCGAATCCCAGGAAATTAAGACTCTGTTTTAACAGTCCGCGAAACTAGAAATCCGGATAAGGAATTCTATTAACCCTGGAGAAGGTGTTAGGCACTTCCGGATTCCGTGGTTCTAGCACGGTCGCTCAACTACTGCATTTGTCTTATCTGATTTCTTTATATGCTTCAATTTTACAAGTTTTTTTAATGTCCCGCTTTGTTATTTTTAAGGACTTGCGACGTCACGAAACGCATTTCGAGTCACACTGCAACCAGTACGCCTGTGACTTTAGTGCATTTCAGCTTCGCCCAGATTTGAGATTTGAGTCACATAAACGTGCACTCGTATTAGGAATATATATTTATTCAAAATCGTGCCCTACAATGTCTACGTCTTGTTAATTTGGGAGAGACCGTGGAATTTGCTAACGGTCTTTCCAATTTCTAATATTTTCATAAGAAATTATGGAGGGCCCCGCAACTATGTTTTTGTGATTTAGCGAGGCTCATCTCCATTTTTATTTAAGGCTTAATCCTATCTGTATACTATATTTTCCTATTTCCGTTTTTTCCTCAGTATATATATACCTTGTTTTTGTGTTATTTTAGACTATAATATCAGAGTTCAGGTCATTTATTTATTATTGGGCCTGGACTTTGGACTACTTTAACAGTTCATTACTTAGAACGAATGGGCATCTATAGCCCAATATGTATTACTATCTCTACTTGAGAACTCACATGCTACATTAATGAAACCTGAGCCTATATTCATGACTAGGCCCAAAGTAAATGAACGAAATAGACAACAGTCTAGAAACTTCAAAACAATGTTTGAGCAAATGTTGTTCAAATGATAGAGAAAATCAGTAAAAATCATATTATTTCACGAAGCATCGAATTATGTCTCATTCACTACTAATTTCATATCCTAATAACTAATTGAACATTCTAAGACAGAAAGTTTATATTAGTACTATTATTCTATATGTCAGATCTGGATACTCGAGTAATCATTATAATACTAGTTTGAAGGATTATTTTGTCACTTATTTATTTAAAGGAAAACAATGTGGTAACATTACTGAACATGCTTGAGTTATTATTAGTCATAAAAGTCTAAAACAGATCTGTATATATATATATATATATATATATATATATATCATTTTTAAGTGAAGCTAGATGATAATACAATTTAAACTTAATCCACTCATTGTCCTTTTTTAGATTAAATCGATCCTGATTCAGAATTTAACTAAAAAAAAGTAGTTATATACCAATTTATATGTTCCAGTTTCTGAATTGTACTTATTTACCTAAGTGTATTAGTTTGCATTGGCCTGTTTAGTTTTGAATTAGGTTTTAGCTATATCTAATTGCCGAATTTCGTTTAACTACTATATTAACTATTCTACTCTAATCTTGATCGAACACATATAGTTGTTAGTTATTACAACCATTCCTAATGAATTGCAATGATTCTACTAATTATAACTACAATTAGAGAGAAGAACAGAAATAAATTCATCAAAAATCCTTTTGACTTCATTCCTTCATCATAATTGCAATTACATCTTCAGGAAGCAAAAGTGTACCTGATTCAAAACAAATCAATGAGTCTAGGGCTTTGGAGAAGAAGAATATTCGGCAACTAATAGCAGCAATACAACAACAACAACGAGACAATTTGATCACAGTAAAGCAGCTACCAAAATCCCAAATATATAATCCAGCAAATCAACCCAAATAGAATCAAGGAATTCAGCAAAGTCAAGATGAATTGATGAAGAGTCGACCCCACAGAAATCCCCAAATCATGCCCCCAAGTTAATCAACTTCTATATCCTTTAGTTATATTTCAAAATTGAATCCAAATCATGTGTGAAATTCAGATTTTCGAACCCCCTATTTCTCAAAGATTTGGAACCTTTTGAATGCAGAACCCCTTTTTCAGACTCACTAACAACCTATTTATCGAATTATTTTGGAGGAAATTGGGGGAAAATTTCAAATAAGTTAATTTCATTTTCCTCCCCTTATCTTTTCAATTATTTACAGTGTAGTCTATTAAGATTATGTCGAAATGCCTTAGAACCCCTGATAGAAGGTTCTAGGCAATTCTATAGGGTTCTTTTATGTGTGTTTTACCTAATTACCCTTACTTGCTAAGGTTTGTTACACAAATACCTTTTTATTCTACCCAGTCTGCCCTTTATTTTATAAGTAATTGCAGAAATACTAGGCACTAAATTCAGTTTTAGCCTTATAGGCTCTATTTAATCCTCAGGAATGCCATTTACTATTCTTTTTATACCCTTTGTATTTATTCCATATTACCCGACCTACCTAAGGTCTGGTAGAACTAGGGTTGACGGTTATTTAATAAGTAACCATTAATTAGAAACGTTTTAAGACTTAGCCAGTTTAGACCCCACCCCTTTTATTATTAGCCACTTAATTAACATAGTCACTTAATAGAAGTACAGCCACGCTCAACAAACAGAGATAGCCACTTAATAGAAGTACAGTCATTCAACAACAGACTTAACTTTCAGAAATAGCCACTTAATAGAAGTACAGCCTCTCAACAACAGACTTAACTTTCAGAAATAGCCAATTAATAAAAGTAAAGCCTCTCAACAATAGACTTAACTTTCAGAAGTAACCACAAGACATTTACATTCATGACCCAAGTCACAAAAAATATTTTCTAACACTATAAATACTCTCTCCCTCTTCTTCATTTCAATACTCAAAACTCATTTCACAAACTAAATTTATCTCAATCTCTCACTCTCCACTTTTCAAGACTCAAAGTCTCAACTCTCAATCTCAATTTTGAAGTTAAATCATGCCTCTTCCGGAAAGAGTGCACTTATTTGTTATGTAACACTATGATGTGCTAGAAGAAATTGAAGAAGGCTTAGTATTAAAGTGCAAGAATTGTGGTAAAGTCTTAAATTTTTGTACAGGGTCCGGCACAGACAGTTTAAGGAGGCATATCAAGCATTGTGTTAAGGATATTCCACCATCGGGCTTTCGTTTTTGTACTTCATTTTCTTGAAGGTATTATGCTTCATGTTGTACTTTGTTATTAATTTATTAAGCATGCGAATTTAGTTTTATAATTATATCGTTATTTTACATTTTCGTCAAACACTTTATTAATTATATTTCTATATTATACATACTACATATATTTATATATCCATATATAATAGCAATTTATATATATATACATACATATATCGTTTACAAGAAATTGTATTAACCAAAAAAAAAAAGCCCGAAAATTAAAAAGCCCATTAGGCCCGCTAAGCCCACGAGCCCGGCCCGCTAGGCTCAGGACTACAGTGTGCATAGGCCCGTCACGGGCCGGTTCAACCCTCCAGGCCCACGAAGCCCGTGAACGCCAGAGCCCAGGGCCACCAGGCCCAAGCCCGGCCCACCAAGCAGCATTAACGCTAATTATGAAGTGTACAACAACAATAACCCAGTATAATCCCACATAGTGGGATTTGGGGAGGATATTGTGTACGTTTACCTTAGCCCTACCCTAGGGTAGAGAGGTTGTTTCCAAATAGACCATCGGCATGCTTCCCTCCAAGAACTTCTTATCTTGCTCTTTGGGAGACTCGAACTCGCAACCTTTTGATTGAAAGTGGAGGTTGTTTACCGTTAGATTATGTAGTGTGACTTTGGAATATACAGAGCAAATAAGAAACTGGAAGACAAACAGAGCAACTGTTTTTTTAAAATTTCCGCGTTGCACTAGGAGTTGAAGTTGCATTCTAATATATGATGCAATATTTTGCTTCACGAGTTGAATCTGATGTATTGCAACCAATAATTTTCTCAAAATACTAGATGACACTGAAAATTCTTTGACGTGATAACATTAATCATAATAGCCAATAAGCCAAGTCAAGTAAGTCAGAATAATCACAAAAAATTTCTTGATATTATTTGGATTATTTCATTCGACTTCAAAAACTACAGTACGGAACTAAAGAAATGATCGTACATACAGTACGATAATACAAACATAATTTAGTACTTCTCACAATCACTACAATTCTAGTGAATCGATAGTGCTTTTATTCGTACTTCACACTCAAGACAACGCATCACTTTTTATTTATTATACATAAAAAACGAGAATTCTTTGAGCATTTGATGTTTATTTGCACTTGTGGTAGCAGTAGCAATAACGTCTAAAGATGCTCTTTTTAATGCACATACCCCTCTTTGCTCTCTCTTTCTCTTTGCATTCTTCGTCGCAGTGTTCACTTATAAAACAATACCCAGAAAATGTCTTGCTCTTCCTTCGGCAAAGTTTGCCCTCTGCCGTTTGCATCTCTGCACGGAACAACAGCTTATCATAAATATTTTTGCTTAAAATCATTTATTTTAATTGAAATATATCAATTTCTTCTAAACGTAATGTTCAAATATATGTATTTTTTGTTATAAGTTATAACAATAACGATAATCATTTTATATTAGCGAGTTTGTATGAGTGTGCAAAGGCATAGCTAGGTGCTAGCTGCCTGTACTACGAAAGGATTATACCAAGTTCAAAACTATTATATTCGTAATATTGGATTAATTGTAGTTTTGGTTATATAATACGGTTATTTTATAGTAAAAACGCCAATTTCTTAGACTTAAAATATATGCATACAACTTTCACAATTGAAATGACAATGAAAGAAGCACCAACCATTGGATGAAATGAGGAGGAAGCACAAGAGGATCGCAAGGAAAGTTGTGTAGCTCACTAGTGACTTTGCCATATTCCTATAAATCAGATGTAATTAATGAACTTTCACTTTTCCTTAAATTATGTTTCTGTGTGGAAACCATTGAGTGATGACAGGTATTTATAGCAAGGCCTGGAAATTTATTTAATAGTTAGTCAATTTTTCCAATTAAACTTGGTTGCCTATTCAAAGAAGAAACGAGTAGTCTAAGGAGTGAAGCAAAGGGTATTTTATACAAGTTAAATATTTGCTAAATTTTGACTATATCAGTCCTCCTTTTATTTCTTTTTATTATAAGATGGACATTTGGATTGAACAAAAGAAAGAAGGGATCTCATATATTACTTCAAAGTTACGTTGTAAACTTCAAAAAGAGAGGTTGAATTATGATCAACTTGTTACAATAGTTAAAATTGTTATGGAATATTTACATCCCAATTCCATTCCTTTGATATCCATTTTGTCACAAATTTCTGATTAAAAATCTTTATTTCTTTATTAAATTTTGAGTCAAGACAAAATAAGATAAATAAAGTCAAACGAAATGAGCAAGTCATTATTTGAGTGGTTTCTTTCATGTTCTTGTCTGTATCTTAAGCATACATCCCAGATATATAATCGACTTTAAGGTTTTTTAAAATTAAACACCTCCTTTTAACTTTGAACATTCTATGTTCTTCTCGTCCTATTAGATACATTAATGTCTATTTTGCCTTTGACATTTTCTATTCCCCTTGTATGTTATAATTTTTTATATTTTATAAGATATTTTATCCTTATCTAAGGGGTTTTACCTACAATTTAAATTATCTTACATCTTATTATAATTTTATATTTAACAAGAATAGTCTTTTTATGAATTTGTTGCTATACTTATCGTTTTGTAGATGTTAGTTCTATATTGTTGCATTAATTAAGTATACTTAAGTTTTACTTTCTCTTTTAGAGGGTGTTTGGAACCAGCTTTTAAGCACATTTTATTCTCTGGAGTGTTTGGCAACAAAAAAACTGCTTAAAAAAAGCTAAAAAGTGCTTAAAAAAAGCCAAAAGCAACAAGTTGGCTAACCCCAACTTTTTTTATTTTAGCTTAAAAGCCATTTTAGTTTGACCAATAAAATTACTCTCTTGCCCTTATAAGTTTTTATAATACCAAAATTACCTTTTATTTCCCCTTTATCTTCATTTTTATAATACCAACGTTTTTATATTTTTATTTTTTTAATAAGAAAAAGTGCTTACCACTATTTGTTTGCCAAACACTTCGACAACTTTTTTTAAGCTTCAACACTTTTATCCAAATATGTAATTGCTTATTTATAAAATAAGTTCTAGCACTTAAAAGATGTGCTTGAACATTTTTCGGAAAAATTAATTCTCTACATTTTTGAAACTTAAATCACTACCAAGGGTCCGAACCGCGGCGAGCAAGCTCGCCGCGAAGAATTCTACGCATTCCTAACACATTATTCGGACAATGACACCACAGCTACTAGGTTTTATGCACCAAAAATTTTACGGGGCCTTACAACACTACAAGAAATTCGCGAATTTCCTACTACCAAAATAGTCGGAAAGTAGTCGGAAAAGTGCCTATTCCGACTACTTTCCGACTGATTTGGTGTAGTCGGAAAAACATTGGTCGGAAAATACTTTCCGACTACAGTTGTCGGAAATTTCCGACTACAGTAGTCGGAAAGTATTTTCCACTAAAAATTAAAAAACAGCTATTTTCCGACTGAAATAGTCGGAAAATAAGAAAAATTATTATTTATTTTAAAAAATATTTCCGACTACTGTAGTGGGTATATTATACAAATAATAATTATTAATTAGTTATTTATTATACTTTTTCCGACTACAGTAGTCGGAATCTGTAATTGTAATCTGTAATTTTCTAGCCTCATTTTTCGACTATCGAAGGTTGAAATTTGATAGCATGCTACCATTTTATTAGCACATCACTTGTCAAATGCAAAAATATTATGACCAACCAATTCCAACATCAACAACAAACATTCAAATCGCATAATGTCAAACCGAAACATTACTTAACGTCGAAATATTTAATACAAAATCTAAGTAGCTAATACATATCAACACTAATATAATAAAGTCTAAACATCGTTCAAATCTACCATAAAGTCTAAATATAAAATTTAAACATCCAAGAACTGCAATCAACCTTAAATCGCCTACTACACATCAGAATCAGACTCTTCATCATCATAAAAGTCGGGCATATGTTTTTTCATGTATTTATCCATTCTAGCAATATAAGCTTCGGACGTCTCACATCGTTTCGACAACAACTCAATATTCTTTTGCATTGCTCCCATTTCTTCCTGATTAGGAGCATCCGAAACTAATGTCTGCATCATTTAGCATGAAACTGAAATTAAGAAAATGTCAGTATCCTCATACGGTACGAACAACACATGAAACCACATTTACTATGAAATAAGTAGGTATAAGCATCCAAGAGGAAAATCATTTTCATGGTTACAAGTTACACAAATCTGTGCCGTTTAGTAATTGGACACAATTTGTGATCTGCTACAGCAAGTTACACAAATCTTTCCCAAGTGATTCATACAACCTACAGAAGCTGGTTCATATATATGAATATACCATCAGGTATCATACTACTCTTTCAAGTCTCGCCACTAAGTTATATAACACCATTGCTCAATCCTAATTATAACAGGCCAGTAGCTAACCAGAATGGAAGCAGAAACAAAGCATAAGAACGAGAAAGGAAAGAAGATCTCTCAGGATCTTCAGAAGGAGGTGGAGTGTTTGGAGCAAGAATGTGTGAGAAACGAGCTTGAAGGTGCCATTTTACCACAAGTGGAAGCAGAAACAAAGCACAAGTATAGGTATAGAAACAACCGAACATGATATATATATATATATATATATATATATATATATATATATATATATATATATATATATATATATATGAGTCACTACAAACTGGTCCTATTTCAGGGCACTGACTGCCTAGTTTATCCTTTTTAAAAGTATAAACACCAAAATGGTGTAGTGGGAGGAGGGGGGTCTATTTGCTTCTTTGAACCCATGCTTCAGTGGCAGGTTGTCTACTTTATTCAATATGAACCTTGGTATTCAAGTCGGTGAGAGACTGCTTGCATTAGATGTTCAGGCCTTGGTGTTTCATCCTCAGACGTATAGACAGTTCAAGTGCACTATTCAAATATTGGAGGATATGTTCCGCGCTTGTTTTATAGACTTTAGAGGTTAGTGGGATCAGTTCTCGCCACTTACGGAGTTTGCCTATAACAACACTTACCAGTCGAGCATTCAGATGGATCCCTATGAGGCATTATATGGTAGGCGGTGCCGATCACCAGTTGGATGGTTCGTGTTGGAGAAGGCTCGGTTATTGGGCATAGATTTGGTACAGGATACCTTAGATAAGGTCAAGATTATCCATGATTGACTTTGCATATCTCAATCCAAGCAGAAGCGTTATACCGAATATAGAGCTCGTGATGTGGCATTCATTACCGGAGAGAGAGTAGTTTTCCGGGTATCACCCATGAAGGGTGTGAAGAGGTTTGCAAAGAAAAAAAAAGTTGAGCCCTAGGTATATCGGACCTTTTGAGATTCTTGAGCGAGTCGGAGAGATGGCTTACAAGATCGGGTTGCCACCTGGTTTATCAGTAGTTCATCCGGTGTTCTATATGTCCAACCTCCGAAAGTATCACCAGCGATCCATCCCACATGCTAGATTTCAACAGTGTTTAGTTGGACAATGATTTGACTTGTGAGGAAAAGTCGGTGGTTATTCTAGCTCGGCTGGTTCGTCAATTGAGATCGAAGAGTTATCCTTCAATTTGAGTGCAGTAGAGAGCTCGGCTCGTCGAGACAGCTATTTGGGAGTCTGGGTCGGACATGCGGAGTAGATATCCCCACCTTTTCACCAGCTCAGGTACTTTTCTATGTCCGTTCAAGAAGAATGATTGTTTTAGAGGTAGAGAATGTGATGACCCGAAAGGTCATCTAATGTTTTAGATTCCAACTCTATGTTTGTTAAGCTTTAAGCACCTCATTTTATTCCTCTTCGATTTGTGTGCACAGTCTAGGCGTATTTCTCGAAACCTTTCATGTTAAAACTGATAAAAATATGAAAAAATTTCTTAGAAATTCATTTGAGTTGACTTCATTCAACATTTTGAGTAAACGGACCCCAATTCATTTTTTCAGTCTGTATTGTGATTTCGGACTGGGGCGTATATCCGAAATTGAATTCGAATATCCCTAGCCCGAGTTATCGGATTTTGTCGAAAATTAAAGTCAAAGGCTTAATTGAAATGTATTACTTTTTAAATATCGGGTTCGTATTTTGATTCGGAAACTCGGTATAGGACCAATACCATATTTATCACTTGTTTGTAAAGTTTGGTGAGACATGGAGTTGGTTTGACGTCATCGGGCATCTGGTTGTGAAAATAAAAGTTTTAAAGTTTTCTAGAAAATTTTATTTGATTTGGTATTCTGTTCGTGGTTGTAGGTGTTATTTTGGCGATTTGATCGCGCGAGCAAGTTTGTATGTTTTTAGAATTGTTGCGCTTTTGATTTATAGCATTGCTGGTTCTGCAATTTCTATAACTGGTGTCTGATCTCACATTTGTGAGATCAATGTTCACATTTGCGAACATTCCCTATGCTGACAGGCTCACAATTGCGAGCAAGTTCTTCGCATTTGCGAAGAGTACCTGGGAAAGCCTTAGTTTGCATTTGCGATCAAGAGGTCGCATTTGCGGGGAGCGAGTGTTCGCATTTGCGAGGCGCGAGTGTTCGCATTTGCGAGAAAAACTTTGCATCTGCGAAGTGGGAGCTGGGCAAGCAGTGATCGCAAATGCAATCAATGGCTCGTATTTGCAGAATGATCAGAGTTCGCATTTGAAAATTATTCATCGCAAACGCGATGGAAGCAGGGATGTGAAACCATTCGCATTTGCGGAGCTCACATTTGCGAACCACAGCTCACAAATATGACACCTGCAACTGATCAAAACTTGACTTAGACGGGAGTTTTTGTTCATTCTTCAAAATTCCAAACATAAAAACCCTAAGGACAATTTTTGAAAGGGCTCTTCTTTCCCAAATCATTGGTAAGTGATTTTAAACTATTTCATTTATATTTCAACCTTAAATCTAACGTTTTTATGGTGGAAATTGGGGTTTTGGGTAGAATTAGGAATTTTTATAAAATGGGGATTTAGACCTCAAATTGAGGTAAGATTCCAAAATAAATTACATAACCGGGCTCTGGGTGAATCGGTAATCCGGTTTTGGTCTGAATCTTGGGTTTCGACTAAGCTGGACCGAGTGTTGACTATTGTTGTTTTTCTCAATAATGACCTAAACAAAATTTTTTGCAATCATGGATAGTTCCATGGCTTAATTTAAATTGTTTGGTTGGTAATTTACTTGATTTTGTTGGTTCAGAGGCATGTTTGAAAGGAAAAGTCATTGTTAAGCTTTGAGTTTGGTCTTTGGAGCGAGATAAGTGTTGTGGTTAACCTTGACTTGAGTGAATAGGACTTGCTTATCTATTTGCTTTATGCTTAGATGTTGGGTACAATATATACGTGAGATGACAAGTACTTACGTGTTGTTGTCGGATTAAAGCATGCGGGTGGGACTTGTTTCTCGTAATTATTGCTTCCGTCGATCATGTTATCCATGCTTACACTAATATTGTTAAATTGATTATTCTTATCATGTTTATAGATTGTTGGTGATAATTGAGTATTAATTTCAAAGTTGAGATCGGTATTGTGGAATCAAATGTTCAAATAAGGCTTGTTCTTGTTATTTTATCTCGTTGTTATTATTTGTTATTAGGCTTTATGGTAGGGAAGAGATTTAAATCACGAAGGATGATATCGTATTATATTGTGAATGTTAATGCACGAAGGGTGATGCCGTGTTATATTGTGAGTGATAATGCACGAAGGCTGATGTCGTGCCATATTGAGAGTGTTAACGCACGAAGGCTGACGCCGTCTCATGTTATGAAAGTTAATATTGATGCCGTGCACTTTCCTTTATTGTGTTTAATGATTTTTTCTGTCATTTGAGTTCGCGAAAGTTAAATAATTGTTAGTGCCGCTAATTGAGGATAGTCTTTTCGTTTTTTTTTAGAGGAATTAATCCAAATACTTTTAGTAATAGTGACGAGATTTAATTCCTTAAGGGCACACAAAATTTTTATAAGCTCGGAATATTTTTTTTATTTCTTTTTTCTAAGCTAAAATTTCTAGTTTTTTGTTTTTCTTTTTATGAACTAAGTTCTACAAATTACAATTAATACAGGTAGACCAATAAACTCAGGGGTAATATCAGCAGTTTATTTGAACAGACTAAATTATGAAGTGTTGACTTTGGGATATACTGAGCAAATAAGAAACTGGAATAGAAATAGAGCAACTGTTTTTTAGAATTTCCGCGTTGCAATAGGAGTTGAAGTTGCATTCTAATATATGCTGCAATATTTTGCTTCACGAGTTGAATCTGATGTATTGCAACCAATAATTTTCTCAAAATACTAGATGACACTGAAAATTCTTTGCCGTGATAACATTAATCATAATAGCCAACAAACCAAGTCAACTTAGTCAGAATAACCACAAAAATTTTCTTGAAATTATTTAGATTATTTCATTTGACATCAAAAACTACAGTACGGACCTAAAGAAACGATCGTACATACAATACTATAATACAAACATAATTTAATACTATTTTCTCACAATCACTACAATTCTAGTGAATTAGTAGTGTTTTTATTCGTTCACACACAAGACAATACACCACCTTTTATTTGTCATGCATAAAAAAAGGAGAATTCTGAGAACATTGGATGCTCATTTGCACTTGTGGTAGCAGTAGCAGTAACGTCTAAAGATGCTCTTTTTAATACACATACCCCTCTTTGCTCTCTCTTTCTCTTTGCATTCTTCGTCACAGTGTTCACTAATAAAGCAATACCCAGAAAATGTCCTGCTCTTCCTTCGGCAAAGTTTGCCCTCTGCCGCTTGCATCTCTGCATGGAACAACTTGTCATAAGTATTTTTGTTTAAAATCATTTATATGAATTAAAATATATGAGTTCTTCTAAAATGTTGAACTATATGTTTTATTTTAGTTATAAGTTATAACAATAATGATAATCATTTCATATTAGCGAGTTTGTATATGATTGTGCAAAGGTATACCTAGGAGCTAGCTAACTTTACAACGAAAGGATTAGCGTAAAATGAATCAATTTATAATGAATTTTTGCAATTTTATGTAATATTGGATTGTAGTTTTGGGTCCAAATCTTTACATAGTGACAACTAGTTTGGAATACGGGTATATATACCGTTATTTTGTGGTAAAAACACTAATCTTTTGGAATTAAATAGATGCATACAATATTTACAAATGAAATAAGGAAAGAAGTACAAACCATTGGATGAAATGAGGAGGAAGCACAAGAGGAGAGCAAGGAAGGTTGTGTAGTTCATTAGTGACTTTGCCATATTCTTATAATTTGGATGTAATTAATGAACGATTCTATTTTCCTTAAAGTTATTTGTGTGTGGACACTACTAAGGGAAAATAGGTATTTATAGTAAAGGCCAGGCAATTTTTTTAATCGTTTAGTCAAAAATTCCAATGAAATATTAATGATTTAGTCAAATTATTCAATGAAACTGTTTTACGCAAGTAGTTGGCTATTCAAAGAAGAAAGAGTAGTTTAACATTCCTCGTTGCACAACACTGAGTTTGCACTCTCGAACCATTGGATGCAATTCTCTTGCTCGTAGTCCTTATCAAGAAAAGCTCTGATCACAAAATTGGGAATAAGAATCTCTTTCTTTTTCTAATCAGAATGTTCAAATGGTAAAGCACAAAGTTATAACACCTGTGAGCAAGTTCATCCAATAGGATTGTTGTAAAAAAGGTAAATAATACGGGGAAAAAATATTATTTTAGATGATGCATAATACCATCGATGTTGTATAAAAAATTTAGACCTACTTCAACATTTCGACTAGATGTTCGTATCCTTTCACATTGTATTAGAGACATCTTTATATTTTGTGTTTATACGCCGTACGTAGACAAATATTTGTCCATAAGTGAATCTAAAAGTTTAATGTCATGAAAAGAGTTCCTAAAGAGTTTTGGTAAATTACAAATTTCGATTATTCAGCTGCTTTAAAGATTGTTCTTTTTCTATTTATTGGTTTTTCCACTTTGTCTGTCCATACTTAAAAGGGCTTTTTGGTTTTTTCTTTCACTTGTTAGAACAGGAAGAGAAAGGGAATATAAAAGTCTCTACGACTCGGTCGAGAAAGAATATTTATTAGTAAAATGGTGATATTTTGAATAATATGCTAAGCAGCATTTTATTTTGCGGAAAATATTGAATGATGTCAAATGACTCAGATTCATTACTTAGTCAAGCAATTAAGAAATGTAATCAAGTTTGACTTTAAAGCAAAATCATTATAGTACAATCGTCGTTATCATCAACAAATGTTGAATTCAACTTTCTCGAATCTATTGCTTAAAATGAAGGCAAGAACATGAGAAACTGCATTAATAATAAACTATCACGACCGGAAATTCCTACTGGCGGGACCGTGATGACGCCTAATATTTCACTTGCTAGGCAAGCCAACGTTAGAACATTTATCCATTTTTAATAGATTAAAATTAATAAATGAGAAAGAACTGAAATAACTGCAACAATCCAAAGTAAAAATGCAGAAGCTAAAATAGCCAAACATGTGATACAACCCAAGACCCGGTGTCACAAGTGCACAAGCTACTAGAATAGTACAAACAAGGGTCTGAAATAACATAAAATCTGTCTTAAAAGGAAGTACACAACCAAATAAAAAGGGAAGGGGACTCCAGGAGCTGCGGGCACTGAGCAGCTGTACCTCAAGTTCCCACAAGCTGTCGAATTCGAGCACGCCAATAACAACCACTGGGACCAACTCCAAAATCTGCACAAGAAGTGCAGAGTGCACTTTGAGTACAACCGACCAATGTACTCTATAATTGCGAGCCTAACCTCAACGAAGTAGTGACGAGGCTAAGGCTGGTGTGATGACCAAAAAGGTCATCTTAGGATTTAAAATTAAATTCTATGTTCCAAGGCCTTAAAACATAAATTTATTCCTTTTCGATTTGCGTGCACAGTGTGGACGTAATTTCGAAAAGCTTCTATGTTGAATGTTGATGGAAATAATATATTTTGCCTTTGAAAGATAATTTAACTAACTTTGGTCAACGTTTTTAGTAAACGGATTCGGACTCATATTTTAACAATCTCGGTGGGTCCGTATTGAAATATGCACTACAAGAAACATGGGATACGGCGACATTATATAAATGTCGCCATAAGTCAAATAAATGTCATAAATTCATTTATCGACATTTATTTTACACTTAAATTAAATGTCGGAAATTTCAATGTCGTTAATTTTATGACATTTAAGTTAGTGTCGGTAAAAATATAGTGACATTTATTTAACGTTTATCAAATGTCAACAATTTGAGCTCTTAAACTATCTTGGTTTTGACATACATATAAATGTCAGATAAATTGTTTGCAATTTTTGACATATTATTTGAATATCAAAATCATTATTTACGTTATGATTAAGAATAAAAATATTCCCTTTTTGTTCCTTCAATTATATTATGTAGAATATGTGGTAAGCAAGTAGAAAACGATGAATCAACTATTGCTGATCTTGCAATACTACAAACATTATTATTCATTTCAAAAGTTTCAAGAGTTGTACATCATATACGATTCAAACAAAATATTGAATTACTTCAACATATGACTACATAACGTCATAACCATAACTTTTCTCTTATAACTTCCATATACATCAACATAATTCAAAGCTTCAGCATTCATGTATTTTACTTGATGAAGTTTCCACACTTCACCAAATCAGGATTCCTTCACATTAATTGATCTCACAACCTTCAAAATCTGATGTATTCAAGATCTGAAATTGAAAAAAAAACAATTATCACCAAATTTATTAAGGAAAAAGGTAAGTAGAAAAATAATATTTTAACCTCATATGGAGTAATATCTACGTTACTAGACTCTTTTGCAGGAAGTTCACCTTCAAAAAGAAAACAAAATTAAACAAGAAAGAAATAAATTAAAGAATTTCAGAAACCACAATATCACAAATTATCTCATTTCACTCGAAAAGAAAAGTCCAAACGTACTGAACACGAGTTAGAGTGGATGAATCTGATCGCAAATTGAGATTACAACGGTAATTACTGGATTTTAATACTGGCAAGCGGACCTTCTAGGTCTGAAACAAATCAAAAGGTTCAATAAAAAAATCTCAAGGCTATAGACAGCAAATTTAGGGCTATCAAGCAGTCCAGAAATAAAATACAGAAAATTGAGATTTATAGTACTTATATTGAAGGAAAATCTTACCGGCGGATTGGGATCAGAATGATTGAATGATATGGAGATGAACTAATGAAGTTTCATAGTTCGTGGCGATTGCGGCTTGAAGAGATGTGGAGGAATAGGGTTGAATGTTATTGGGATTTTTAACTTTCTTTTGTATTTCTGTAAAAAGAAGAGAAGCTTAAAGGCCCATTAAAATGTTTAGAGTTATTTTTTCTTGTTTATTTTTTGACATTTGTTACAAATGTTAGTAATTAAGTGTTATTATATTCCTAATAATATGACATTTAAATCAAATGTCAAAATATTTTTGACATGTTTCAACATATGTCGGTATTCTCAACACATTTTCTATCAAATGACGCTAAACTAACTTTTTCCCGATATTTATTATAAGTGTCACTAATTAAATATCGTCGTATCATATATTTCTTGTAGTGATGGGTGTATTAGATAAAATTGGAGGGTCCAACTTTCCCTCGTTATGACATCTCGAAGGATCTAAACCACGGTCGAGTTTCATCCCTCGAGGGCCATCGACGCTCGACCTTCGAGCGGTATGGACCGGCGGTTACAGAGAGAAAGTGGAGAGTTCCTAAGACACATGACTAGAGCTGACTATGTCTGGTGGGCTAGGTTGAGACCTGAATCATTTCGTCAGCTAACTGTCCCATCTTCATATCTTTATAATAAAGTATTTGTGCTACATTGGGATTTTCCCTTACATATAAAGGGGTATTTGCCACTTTTTAAAGGCGGTTGCTCTATACTAAATACACAATAACATTCTCTCTGCTCTTTAATAAAGTCTCTTGAGTTAATTACTTCATTTATTGCTTATACTCAGTGTGTTCTCTTTATTGTTCTTCATTTATTCCTTATTATTGGCAATAAAGAGCCGTCATAGATCTTATCACAACTGTTAGTCGCCCATCGATTACCCTCGATAGCTCTTAGTCGAGCATCCGACTCGATCTCGAGGCCTCGATTAACAGTGATTCAGTTTGGTTAATATCATCTTTTAAGCTCTTATCGATCTCGTTTCTAAGTCTTTCATATAGCATCAACTGCTTAACAACTAGCATAACATAGATCACGTATTTTCAAAACCTCACAAAACTAACTTTAATTGTTATTACCATTTTCACGGCAAAGAGTTTGGCAGCCATCGTGAGGCTAAAAATAATAATGATTATTTTCTTGCTAGTTTAACCACATAACGCATGTTATCTATCACAATCTTTCTTGTCCAAGATCCTTGATCTCAGGTCAAAATATCTAACTCAGTAAACGCATGTGAAAACATCAACCTTTAAGACCATGGAGGAAACGGTATTGACGCCCCAGGTGTTGGTGTACCACCACGAAACCCTGAGAACACACCGGAACATATTCCCGTAGAAGCGGTTTCATGCGACGCTCAACACATCGAAATAAGCTCCCACACCAACAGGAGCATCCACCAAAGCGACCAATATGAAGCCTAGAAAACCCCAAAAAGATCGGGAGGTTTGCCTTAACTTTATTTTTGAAATGTTGCAGGCACAACAACTGGCTATTGCTCAGATGCAAAGTCACCAGAAAACTCCTAGCACGGTAGCACCGGGGATGGCTCCCCCAACCGAGCAGGTACTAGAGAGGTCAAGCAACAACGGGTTGGCAACCAACAACACCATCTTAAAGATGCTCGAGGACCTCACGAGGAGGACCGAATCAGGCTAGAAGAAGATAGTGGCGAATGACAAGAAGGTTGAAACATACAACTCCAAGGTCAACCAAATTCCGGGTACACCCCCGATCTTAAAAGGTCTGGATTCAAAGAAGTTTGTACAGAAGTCTTTCCCACAGGAATATTTTTTTATTTCTTTTTTGTAAGTTAAAATTTCTAGTTTTTTGTTTTTCTTTTTATGAACTAAGTTCTACAAACAAAATCAACTTTAATTTACAATTAAATCAGGTAGACCAATAAACTCAGGGGTAATATCAGCAGTTTATTTGCATAGTTTTGAACAGACTAAATTATGAAGTGTTGACTTAGGAATATAATGAGCAAATAAGAAACAGGAATAGAAATAGAGCAACTGTTTTTTAGAATTTCCGCGTTGCACTAGGAGTTGAAGTTGCATTCTAATATATGATGCAATATTTTGCTTTACGAGTTGAATCTGATGTATTGCAACCAATAATTTTCTCAAAATACGAGATGAAACCTCGATGGTAGATTCTGACAGTGGTCCAATCAATATATTACTCACTTGAAGTACTTAGTCTAGTCTTTCTTTCTCAATGCTAAGTGAAACGAAAATTCTTTGACGTGATAACATTAATCATAATAGCCAATAAGCCAAGTCAACTTAGTCAGAATAACCACAAAAAATTTCTTGAAATTATTTAGATTATTTCATTTGACTTCAAAAGCTACAGTACGGAACTAAAGAAATGATCGTACATACAGTACGATAATACAAACATAATTCAGTACTTCTCACAATCACTACAATTCTAGTGAATCGATAGTGCTTTTATTCGTTCACACTCAATACAACGCATCACTTTTTATTTATTATACATAAAAAACGAGAATTCTTTGAGCATTTGATGTTTATTTGCACTTGTGGTAGCAGTAGCAATAACGTCTAAAGATGCTCTTCTTAATGCACATACCCCTCTTTGCCCTCTCTTTCTCTTTGCATTCTTCGTCGCAGTGTTCACTTATAAAACAATAGCCAGAAAATGTTCTGCTCTTCCTTCGGCAAAGTTTGCCATCTGCCGCTTGCATCTCTGCATGGAGCATTTTTGGTTTAAAACATTTATTTGAGTTGAAATATACGAATTGCTTCTTAAAAGATTGAAATATATGTATTTATTTTTGTTATAAGTTATAACAATAATGATAATCATTTCATATTAGCGAGTTCGTATATGATTGTACAATGGCATGGCTAGGTGCTCGTTGCATGTACTACGAAAGGATTATAGCAAATTAACAACTAGCATACAATTAATTAATTTAAAATGAATTTTTGCAATTTTATGTAATATTGGATTGTAATTTTGGGTCCAAATCTTTATAGAGAGACCAACTAGAACTAGCTTAGGATTCGGGTATTATTTTGTTGTAAAAACACTAATTTTTGGAAACTAAAATATACGGATACAATATTCACTACAAATGAAATGACAATGAAAGAAATACCAACCATTGGATGAAATGAGGAGGAAGCACAAGAGAAGAGCAAGAAAGGTTGTGTAGTTCATTTGTGACTTTGCCATATTCCTATACTTTGGATGATCTTCCTCCAAATGATTTGTGATTTGTGTATGAAAACTTTGACAGGTATTTATAGCAAGGGCTAGAAATTTGTTTAATGGTTCGTCAATTTTTCCAACGAAACTTGGTTGCCTATTCAAAGAAGAAACGAGTAGTCTAAGGAATGAAGGAAACGATATTTTATACAAGTTAAGTATTTGGCAAAATTTGACTAAATTAATCCTCCTTTTGTTCTTTTTTCTTATTTTTTTTTCTTCTTTTTATTATAAGATGGATATTTGAATTTAAAGAAAGAACGTGAAGCACGGTATTGGTAAGATTTAGAAGGGATCATGGAGAAGAAGTATATTTCCTCAGTGCACTAATGAATTGATCAGTATGCATTCTCATATATGACTTGTAAATTGAAACTCTCGACAAGAGTGGTTGATTATTATTAATTTGTTAAACTTGTTATGGAATATTTACGGTAACAATTATTTTATTAAAGTCTTTATTTCTTTATTACATTTTCATTATTATATATATATATAATGAAACGAAAGGAGTAAGTCAATTGAGTGGTTTTCTTTCATGTTCTTATCTGTATCTTAAGTAACACATCCCAAATATATAGTTTGACTTTAAGGTTTTTTGACAGGTGATAATAATTCAGATACTGCAATTTTGCAAAATCAAGCATCTACTACTTTGAACGTTAAACATTCTCATCGTCCTATTAGTTACTTTAGTGTCTATTTTTCCCTTGATATTTTCAATTCCACTCTATGTTATAATACTTTATATTATATAAGGTATTTTATCCTCACCTAGGTGGTTTTACATGAATTTTTAGATTATCTTATATCTTATTATAATTTTATAAGAATAGTCATTTTATGAATTTGTTAAAAAATTATAATTTTATGATTGTTATTTCAATATTATGTAACGACCCGGCCGGTCGTTTCGAGAATTTAAGCTCCGGCCTGCTGCGTAAAATCTTCAACAACTTCATATTATGTATATCAACTTGCATGCATGGTTGAATTTAGTTACTAGATGATTCGAAGTTGAACTGGGAGAAGGAATCTAGTTTTGGAAGCTTAAGTGGTGAGAATTTGACAGGAATTGGACTTTGGATTAAGCAGCACCATATTGGATTTTGGATGATCTCGATAGCTTCGTATGGTGATTTTGGACTTAGGCGCGCATCCGGTTTCAGATTTAGAGGTCCGTAGGGTAATTTGAGGCATTTCGGCAAAAGTTGGAAAAGTTGAAGTTTGAACAATGGAGAAGTTTGACAAATAGTTGAGTTTTGTGATATAAGGGTCGGAATACGATTCCGAGACTTGAAGCAGTTCCGTTATATCATTATGGAAATGTCTGCAAAATTTGGCATCATTCTAGATTGATTTGATAGGTTTCGGCGCGAGTTTTAAAAGTTGGAAGATTTGAAAGTTCCTAAGTTCGATTCATGGTGTGATTCGTCGTTTCGACGTTGTTTGATGTGATTTGAGACCTCGAGCGAGTCTGTATTAGGTTATATGACTTGTTGATACGCTTGGACGGGGTCCCGAGGGCCTCGGGGGTGTTTCGGACGAGTTGCGGATAATTTTCCATGGTTTTGGGGTGGCTGAGTTCTGGTGTAATCGCACCTGCGGGCCCTAGGCGCAGGTGCGATGGTCGCAGGTGCGAAGGAGGAAGTGCATGTGCGAAAGGAGATGGTTTCAGCAGTCTCTGCATATGCGGAGAACTGGAATGCATGTGCGGTGCCGCAGGAGCAGATCCTTGGGCGCAGAAGCGGATTTGAGTGCAAATATGATTGGTCAAGCACACCTGCAGTTGCGCAGATGTGGTTAAGTTGGTCACAGGTGCGGAAGTCCTGGCAGAAACATATAAGTTGAGGGTTTGTCCATTTCCTTCATATTTTGAGTTTTAAACTTCGGATTTGGAGCTTCTTTTGGGGTTTTTCAAGCAAATCGATTGAGTAAGTGTTCTTCACCTAGAATCTAACATATTCCATGATTATCTTCATTTTTATCATCTTTTCCTAACCTTGTGTGGGTGACTCCACCATTGAATTTGAGTCTTCTATGTTGATTGTGGTTCGTGTACGCAAGGTGACGAGTGCGTATTCGGACATTTTTGTTTAAAATTGGCCCTTTTTGGTTTCATAGGTCTTTATATTCACTGTGTATGAATATGCTCTTGACATGACTGAGTTTCCTATTTACTAGTTTCACCTCTATATGCTTAACTAATATCAATTGCTTCATTATTCACTATTATTGCCTAATCGACTCCTATTTGACTTAAATGAAGAATTTTGCTTCTCCTATTGTCATGCTGTCTTTTCATAGCTGCATGTCTTATTTGGGAATTATCATCATCTCCTCCGATAATTGTTTTGTCTTTGGTGAAGCTAGCTAAGATCATTTTTCCTTAATTGAATTATCGGATATCCTCGTATTTGTTGAACCTTAAAAGGGAGTTTAGATAACACATATCTTTGTTGACTTGCCTTTATTTGGGACTACTTTACTCATGTCGATTCCCTTGTTATTGAACTGCGTATTGTGGGATCGTTGCTACATGTTAGTTTTTCCTTTGTTGAACAGTTCCCTTTATGTCAGCATTCTCTTCTGTGGTTATTCCTTGTGACCTGGTCCTACAATTTCTTTGTGATTTACAGTTTTTGAGTTGACTTACTTGTCGTACCTTGTATTATTATCATTGTTGATGTTGAACTTGTTGTGGTGACGTATGAGTTTTCTGTCGTGCTGTAATTGTATTCTCTATGGTTGCGCTGCATATTGACTTTGGGACTACGAAACTGTATTGCCATATATCCCCCTCCATATTTACTGTTGGGACTACAGGCGGTATCTTGGGAGATCCATGTTCTACATATTTACTTTGGGACTATGGAACAATATTCCGGAAGATCCCCCTGCACATTTATCTTTGAGACTATGGGATGTTATCCAGGGAGATCCACCTATATTGGATATTTTCTTTGGGACTATGGAATAGTATTCCGGGAGATACCCCTACACATTTATGATTTGGACTACGGGATGGTATCCCAAGAGATCCTCCGTACATTTATGTTTGGGACTACGGTTCAGTATCCTAGGAGATCCCCTATTATTATCATTGTGTTCTAAGTTGTTGTTTTCACTGATCCTATCCCTGTTTAAATAGTATATGTGATGCCCGTTCTTGTCCTTATGCTTAGTAGCTAGTATGAACTATGTTAGGACACTTGCACAAGCATACATGTGGCTAAGCACCCTTATCGGATAGGAGGCTCCTTGAGATTGTTGAGTATAAGCACACCCTTGTTTATTTGCCTTCCATGTGAGAATGACTCTTTTGGGCATGTGAGTTGTCAATATGATTATGAGGTGTGATAAGGGCACAGGATGCCAAGTGTTAGGGTTCATATATTGAGACCTGTCTTGTATGATTATGAGATGAGGTGTCACAGGGTGACTTATATTCAAAGAATATATTTTAGAAAGGGTTATATTCGAAAGGTATTCATTTTTAGAGAACTATTTTGGTAAAATATTTACTTGAAGGAAGTATATTTCGAAATATTTTTATCAACTGAAAGATTCGACTAATTGACTGAAGTTGTTGGCTAAGACCTAGTGTGAAAAACTGTCGTAATTGCTTATGACTTGTCCTTACTGTATTTGTGATTTTGAATTTGGGTTGTATTTCCGTTCACTTTTATGTTCTTTATTATGTTGTTCCACTGTTACTTGTTGTTTTCTTTCCTTATTGTAGTTACTGTATTGTTAGCAATATCGCTTAGTCTTCATATATATATATCATGTTTGGTTATTTCTATACCTATACTTGTTCTGCTTATTAGACCAGTGGGTGTCTTAACTGTTCCTCGTCACTACTCCACCGAGGTTAGTCTTGATACTTACTAGGCACCGCTGTGGTATGCTTATACTATATTTCTGCACATTTTTTGGGCAGATCCACGTATTGTACGATAGTAGCTGTGAGGATTCTTGCCGGAGATACTCAAGATAGCCCTGCTATGCGTTCGCATGCTTGAGAGTCAGCTTCCTATCTTATGTTCACACAGTTGTACTTATTTTCATAGGGTTGTATTTAGAAGATGTAGTGAAACTCTGTAGAGCTTATGACTTGTGCTATCGGGTTTTAGGAATTTCAAATTTGTAGAGATTTATGCTTCAAGACTATTAAATTTCATTTATTATTGTGGTATTTCAGTATGAGTTAGGCTTACTTAGTCCCTAAGCCTAGGTGCCATCACGATACCCAAATGAAGGGAAGGTTGGACTGTGAAAAGTTGGTATCGAAGCCCTAGGTTCATTGGTGCTACGAGTCATAAACGAGTTTAGTAGAGTCTTTCGGATTGGTATGTAGACGTCTGTACTTTTCTTTGACAGGCTACGGAACTATTAGGACAATCTCACTTCTTTTATTCCTATCGTGCGAGCTTATTGATCTTGGAGTTTGAACTTTTATCATTCCATTCTCTCACCGATGGTGAGGGCATGAACTGTAGTTATCAACAACGCTACTCTCGGAGAAGGTGTCGCTAGAGGCACATGAAGAGGCCGGCGAGGAGTATGCGCCGTAGCTAGACTACAATCCAGAGCAACGAGTTCATGTTGGTCAGTTTCCAGGTGTCAGGGAGACACAGCATGTGGTCCCAACTCAGCTCATAGTCAGGGCAGCAGTATTTGAGGAAGGGCAATTTAGATTTGCAAGGTTCAAGGACTATGCTCCTCCTACATTCAGTGGTTGGGCTTCAGAGAGCGCATGAAGTTTATTGAGGAGTGTCGTCTCATCCTTCGTACTATGGGTATTGTTGAGATGAACGGGGTTGTTATTACTACATTCCAGCTTAAAGGAGCGGCTTACCAATGGTGGCGGGCATATGAGTTGGGTAGCCGGCCGATGCAGCTTCACTTGCATGGTTTCACTTTTCAGAGATGTTTTGAGAGAGTTTGTACCTCAGTCACTACGGGATGCATGGCGTGCAGTTTAAGCAGCCGCATCATGGCACCGTGTCAGTATTAGAGTATGTAATGAGATTTAGTGATTTGGCCAGACAAGCAGCTGCCTTGGTCGCTACAGTTAGAGAGCGAGTCCGTAGATTCGTTGAGGGATTCGGGCATGATATTTTATTCAGCATGGCTCGAAAGTTAGAGTTAGATATTTCATTTTAGCTGGTGGTTGGGATCACTCGCCAGTTAGAGGGCATGTGGGATCGGGAGCGAGAGAACAGACAAGATGAGGAGAGAGAGAGAGAGTATAGGGAGGCAAGGAGGCCTCATAGACCGGAGAGATCTGCTAGCCCTTATTTTGGAGGCAGGGTGTAACATGGCAAAGGTTTTGTGGTTCAGTCAATTCAGTTTGCGCTTCAGGCTTCACACGGTGATTCGGGCATTCATGGGTCTCAGAGTACCTGTACCGCACAGTTCCCACAATCATGTCAGTAGAGGGGTTGCTTTGAGTGTGGAGATACTAGCCACATGGTGAGAGATTTCCCTACATTTCAAGCAGAGGTGTCACAACAAGTATTCTGGTAAGTAAAGGGCGCCCAAGAGGGGGAGGCTCGGCCCATTTATGTGTTTCATATAGTAGGCTTAAGGTCATTGTTCCAGATGATGTCATTCAGGTATGATTTGATTTGTTATAGAGGAGCACCATCCGTAGTTCATTACAGTTCTGCTTATCAAGGTGAGTTCCCCTGTTTGTTGCTCCACTTATGTGTGCGTTTCATGATTTGCTCTATGTACATGTGGTACCCTGTTGGGAGGTTCTATGAGTGATAGCCATGTCTATCATCTATTTTTATTCATTATTGAGAGTTATGAGACTAGTAGTAGATTACTATTATCCATTACGGTAGGTTCGATGTGATTTCTATGTATTTTTTGCTACGAGCTGTGATTTTTGTGCTCCATCGGTATGAGAGCCAGAACTTGTTGTAAATTGTGATAGAATTTATCTAGTGAGAGGTTCTAGCTGGTTTGATGTATATCCTACTTGTGATTTAGAGTTGAGGGTTAGACCCTCGTGATTCCATATGATTTCATGTGTTGAAACCGGGTTGTGTACCGCAGTGGAAGTTATATCAGTATGAGGTTCTTGTGATTTGTTCATATACTTTAATTCTTTTCTTATTATAGTGTTTTGCAGCTTAGTGTTGATGGAGAGTTGTGCTTGTCGGGCTTGTTTGATAGTTCCCTTATGTGTTTCTCTTTCAATATTCAATCATTATCGTTCTGTGCTTCTTGAGTTTTAGCTTGCGGGGTGAGTGTCTGGTAGTGTTAGTTGTGACTTGTTGATTCGGGTGTTAGTCATGAAGTTTTTGTGGTTCTTACATTATCATTAATGTTGTGGAGGTTTGAAATGGGCTCCTATTGAATATGAGGCTAGTGGCTGGTGCAGGAATTGATTTTGGGCAGGTATTGGGATCAGGAATTCTATTATAGGCCTATGTGTGGTGTGTATGATGTGTGTTTTTACTTTTTGAGTATAGGCATAAGTGGTTGCAGCTAGTTGAGACTGGTACCGGATGTGGATTCAGAATCGGGTCTTTTGGAAGTGAATGGAAGGTGAGAATTTTGGCTCTAAGGCTTATTGGTATTGGTAGAAAAGCTAAATTTCAGTTGAGATGGTGTCACCACGTTTATGTGGATTGGGGTGAAGTGGAATCACTCATAGTTGACTTTTGTGATATCGGTGTCTGAATGAGATTCCGAGAGTTGGAGCAGATCTGTTATATCATATGGGCTTGTCTGCAAAATTTGGCGTCATTCCTGGTTGATTTGATAGGTTTCGGCGCGATTTTTGGAAGTTGGAAGATTTGAAAGTTCCTAAGTTCGATTCATTTGATGTGATTTGAGACCTCGAGTGAGTCCATGCTAGGTTATATGACTTTTTGATATGCTTGGAAGGGGTCCCGAGGGCCCTCAGTGTACTTCGGGCAAGTTGCGGATAATTTTCCATGGTTTTAGGGAGGCTGAGTTCTAGTGTAATCGCACTTGTGGCCCTTGGCGCAGGTGCGAAGGAGGAAGTGCAGGTGCGAGAGGAGTTAGACTGGGAAATCTTGACAGATGCGGAGATTTTGAACAGGTATGGTTCCACAGGAGCGAATCCCTAGGCGCAGAAGTAGATAGGAGCGCAGGTGCAATTGGTCAGGCACACATACGATTTCGCAGATGTAGTTAAGTTAGTCGCAGGTGTGTAAGTCCTTGCATAATCATATAAGTCGAGGGTTTGTCCATGTCCTTCATATTTTGAGTTTTAAACTTCGGATTTGGCAGCTTCTTTTAGGGTTTTTCAAGCAAATCGATTGGGTAATTGTTCTTCACCTAGAATCTAACATATTCCGTGATTTTATCTTCATTTTTATCATTTAATTTGTGTTTTGGGTTGAGAAAGAATGTAGGTTTTTGAAGAATGTTTTCAAATAAAAAAATCATGATTTGAGAAACCAAATGATATTGGAACTTGATAATTTTTGTATGGTTGAACTCACTTTGGAATGAATATTCGGTTTTGTAAAATTTGTCGGGTTTCAAGGTGATGGCCCGGTAGTCGTCTTTTGGATCGATCGGGTTTCAAGGTGATGGCCCGGTAGTCGTCTTTTGGATCGATTATTGAATTTTGTCAAAGATTGAGACTTTATGATCCGGAATAGTTTCTTATGTGTTTTATTTGTGCTTTAATATTAATTTGGTTAGATTTGAGCGGTCCGGGGGTATTTTCACCCTAGAAGTGCATTTTAGAGTTTCAGTTTGTCGTCTTTGAGGTAAGTACCTTGCCTAACCTTGTGTGGGGGACTTCCCCTTAGGATTTGAGTCTTCTATGTTGATTATAGTTCGTGTACGCGAGGTGCCTAGTGTGTGTTTGGACTTATTTGTGGAAACTTTGCCTTTTTTGGGTTCTTAAGTCTTTATATTCACTGTGTATCAATGTCTTCTTGACTTGACTGAATTTCCTATTTGCTAGTTTCACCTCTACATGCTTAATTGGAATTAATTGCTTCATGATTCACTCTTATTGCATAATCGACTCCTATTTGACTTAACTGAATAATTTCGCTTCTCCTATTGTCATGTTGTCTTTTCATAACTGCTTATCTTATTTGGGAATTATCATCATCTCCTCCGATAATTGTTTAGTCTTAGGTGAATCTAAGATCAGTTTTCCTTAATTGAATTTGTCGGATATTCTCGTATTTATTCAACCTTAAAAGGAGTTTAGATAACCCATATTTTTGTTGACTTGCCTTTATTTGGGACTACTTTCCTCGAATTGATTCCCTTGTTATTGACCTGTGTATTGTGGAATCGGTGTTACATGTTAGTTTTCCTTTGTTGAACAGTTCCCTTTATGCCAACATTCTCTTCTGTGGTTATTCCTTGTGAGCGGCTCCTACCGTTTCTTCTTTATTTACAGTTCTTGAGTTGACTTACTTTTCATACCTTGTATTATTGTCATTGTTGTTGTTGTACTTGTTATGGTGATGTACGAATTCTCTGCGAAGCTGTATCTGTATTCTCTTTGGTTACACCGCATATTTACTTTGGGACAACGGAATGGTATTTTTGAGAGATCCACCTGCACATTTATGTTTGGGACTATGGGATGGTCTCTTGGGTATTTACTTTGGGACTACGGAACGGTATTCTAGGAGATCCCCTTGAACATTTATGTTTGGGACTACGGGACGGTATCCCGGGAGATCCCCCTATACTGGACATTTACTTTGGGACTATGGAATAGTATTTCGGGAGATCCCCCTGCACATTTACGTTTGGGACTACGAACGGTATCCTGGGAGATCCATGTTCTACATATTTACTTTGGGACTACGGAACAGTATTCCGGGAGACCCCCCTGCACATTTATGTTTGAGACTATGAGATGGTATCCAAGGAGATCCCTTTGTATTGGATATTTTCTTTGGGACTATGGAACAGTATTTCGGGAGATCCCCCTGCACATTTATGATTTGGATTACGGGACGGTATCCCAAGAGATCCTCTGTACATTTATGTTTGGGACTACGGGTCAATATCCTGGGAGATCCCCTGTTATTATCATTGTGTTCTAAGCTATTGTTTTCATTGATCATATCCCTGTCTAAATAGTATATGTGATGTCTGTTCATGTCCTTATGCTTAGTAGCTAGTATGAACTATGTTAGGCCACATGCACAAGCATACATGTGGCTAAGCACCATTATTTTATATGAGGCTCCTTGAGATTACTGAGGATAGGCGCACACCTTTGTTTATTTTCCTTCCATGTGAGAATGACTCTTTTGGGCATGTGAGTTGTGAGTATGATTATGAGGTGTGATGAGGGCACAGGATGCCAAGTGTTAGGGTTTAGGTATTGAGACCCGTCTTGCATGATTATGCGATGAGGTATCAGAGGGTGAGTTATATTCGAAGGGTATATATTTGAAAGGGTTATATTCGAAAGGTATTTATTTTTAGAGAACTATTTTGGTTAAATATTTACTTGAAAGAAGTATATTTCGAACTGTTTTTATCAACTGAAATATTCGACTAATTGACTGAAGTTGTTGGCTATGACCTAGTGTGAAAAACTGCCGTAATTGCTGAGTTATGACTTGTCCTTACTGTATTTGTGATTTTGAATTTGGGTTGTATTTTTGTTCACTATTATGTGCTTTATTATGATGTTCCGCTATTACTTGTTTTTTTCTTTCCTTATTGTAGCTATTGTATTGTTAGCAATATCGCTTAGTCTTCATATATATATATATATATATATATATATATATATATATATATATATATATATATATATATATATATATATATATATATATATATATATATATATATATATATATATATATATATATATATATATATATGTTCGGTTGTTTCTATACCTATACTTGTTCTGCTTATTAGACCAGTGGGTGTCTTAATTGTTCCTCGTCACTACTCCACCGAGGTTAGTCTTGATACTTACTAGGCACCGATGTGGTGTGCCCATACTATACTTCTGCATATTTTTGTGCATATCCAGGTATTGTGTGATAGTAGATGTATGGATTCTTGCCGTGGAGACTCAAGGTAGCCCTGCTACTGCGTTCGCAAGCTTCGGAGTCACCTTCCTATTTTATATTCACAATGTTGTACTTAGTTCCATATGGTTGTGTTTAGTTGTAGCGAAACTCTGTAGAGTTTATAACTTGTACTACCGGGTGTTGAGAATTTTAAATTTGTAGATATTTCTGCGGTGAGACTGTTAAATTTTATTTATTATTGTGGTATTTCAGTATTAGTTAGGCTTACCTAATCTCTCATATTAGGTGCCATCATGATACACAAATGGAAGGAAAGTTGGTCGCGACATATTATGTGTATTAACTATGTACATTAAAGTTTCACTTTTTCTTTTATTCTTTATTATGTATATAGATGTTTGAATTTTTAAGGTCAATTAATGATATATGTTCCAAATTATAATTTAAAACACAATTAAGGTATAAATATCAAATCTTTCAGGAACTTATTGTAAGATCTACCTGTATTGCTAATTATTATTTATATTACGAGCTTTAAATATATGTTTATAAAATTCTCACTAAATTTTAACTTTTGAGTTTTAATTGGCATTAATAAAATTATTGATACAAGCAAATTATTTTTCTTATGATTATTCTTTCATTATTTAAAGTCGATAATGTATATACAATTGATTACTATTTTTCACTTCTTTAAATTCTAAAAAATAGTTGTATAGATAAGTTTGTAATATATGTTTTAATATATACATATATATATATATATATATATATATATATATATATGACACTAAAAATGTAAAACAAAGAGATCAAATTGAAAAGATTTCAAAGACTTACAACAGTTAGAAGTCAGAGGGTCTCCCCCAACTACTAGCACGAAAGACTAGCCGAAGAAATAAAGGAAGAAAGCTTCAACCTAAACATAGTGACCTAAAGAAGAAATGATACAGTATGAATAGTCTCACTACAACATTTTATGCACTTCATAAGAAAGTGGCACCTGTCGTGACAAATGAACAGGAAGTAAAACCAAAAGTGATACTTGAGATCATATGAGTTACAGGAAATTCCAGTATTCGTGGGCACTAAGACAAGCCAAGTATTCATGCAAAAAGTGGAAGAACGACCAGGAAAAGTACTTGCTTACATTTAAAGACAACTGAGAAGGCACAAAAGAAACTGATAGTGCTAGCAATTTAAAGGAAGATTTCTGGTAGTATAAATTTATATGTGTAGATCGCATGCTAAAGTATGGTAGAGCGACAAGGTTTTAGGTTGATAGGAGTACGAATTAAAAAAATGGGTGAGTAAGAAGGTGACAAGAATAAGTAAGGCCTTGGGATTAAGCCAGCAAGATATTTGATAGTTTCTATAAGTTATAGAAAGCTCATTATAGCCTGAATGAACTCAATTGAGTTTAAAACTAGGAGCATTTAGAAGAGATGGAATGCTGCCCTGGTAATAAAGTAAGGGTGTAATTGTCATAAATGATAAGAGGATGATGTTTAGGCCTTTGATCGAGTAATGATTTTATGAAAAGGGATTTCATGAATTGCACGGGATTAGAAACCCCTATAAGATGAATCACATTGGGATGCTATGAAATATGATCATTGAAGTACAGTATTGTCCCTAGGTGGATCGGGCAAATAACTTCAGATGTTCCCCAATGCAACGTGAGCCTAGTGACAATGTATTATGTAAGAGGTTTTAAGTTATCAGTGGTAGATTATGGATCAATATTATCGTGAATCAATAATAGATAGATAAAAGTTACAAAGTATGAGATAAGATTAGGCCGTCATCATTAAAATGAACAGTAATGAGGAATTATTAAAGGACTAAGATTTATACATATAAGATAAGCAGCAAAAGAGTAACCTAGAGTAGAGTAGCAGACCTCGATAATAATAAATCGAAGTAAGAGTTATGGTATAGTATGACCTACCTAGTTGTAGTAAAGCCACAATCATAGATACTCGAGGCTATGAAGCAAGATATAGCAATGGTCATAAGTTCGACAAAGTACCCAGAGAAGAGCTTCAATACATATATAGATGCACGGAGGGACATCTTGTCATATTTCTGTATATAATCACAAAGTGAATCCTAGATATTGGCTAATAGCTGGAGGACAAAGAGAGAAGACTCGCATAGGCGCACTTACAAGGTCAGAGTCGTACTGGCTGGTTGATAGAAGGAAACAACAGTTATGAGATTGGAACAATTCGGGCAACAATTCATGATATGAGAAAGAGGCCTAAAGGGGAGAATTCCCTGGCCTTTGGATTTATTCATAGAAAATTTGTCACGACCCCAAATCCGGTCGTGATGGCGCCCAGCACATTGCTAAGCCAGCCTGACCAATCAATAACAATAACGGAGCTAGAAGCTCGCTTTACCCCATTAAGCATATCAAATCACGAAGCAACAGCGATACATATAACGAAAACGGGGAACCAAGTCCCAAAATATACTAATTCTCATAGACCGAAGGGTCAAGAGTCATGAGCCTCTACTGAACATAAGTGTATAATGGTTTACAAGATACCAAGTGCGGAAAGAAACATCAATACAGAATCAAAAGACAGTAAGAAGGAATATCGGGTCCTGCGGACTCTGCAGCTACCTCGAATATCCTACAAATGTCGCCTCGAACAGCTACTGGATCACTGCTGAGAGGTACCTGGATCTGCACACAAGGTGCAGGGAGTAAAATGAGTACTGCCAGACTCAGTGGTAATAAACAAGGGTAAGACAGCGAGATAAGAAATCCGCAATAAAGCACTATGTAAAGCTGTAGTCAAATACCCTGTCACAGAATTAATATCAACTGTACCTGTACCAACAAGTACCAGCAAAACAGTATAACAGCTATCAGATGTAGCTAAATGCAATACAATGCATGATATGACCGCTACGGCGCGTAGCCCGATCCAATTTGGGTACCCGTGCTCACTGTGGGGGTTCGGACTCCGGAGGGGCTCCTACAGCCCAAGCACAATATTACTGCGGCATGCAGTCCGATCCAACATATATACCGCTGCGGCGCGCAGCCCGATCCACTACCAGTCAGCTAATATGCAAATACAGCCTCGCAGGCTCAAAAGTAGTTTTTGAAAACTCCTTTATCATTTTTCAATTGGAAAACAGTAATATCAAGTTCCAGAGATTGGAAATAGCATGATAACAGAAATAGCTACAGAATGGTAGTAAACTAGCATGTCAATATCATAAGGCAATGATAACGATCCTCGCGGGATCCAATACTGGCTCACAGCCCACAAGTATACTCAACCGTCCAAGAAGGATGTTCAACGGCTCAAGAGTAGCCAATATCACAATATAGTATGCAACCATCCGAGAAGGAGGTTCGACGGCTCAGTCAATAGCCAATTATCATAACACGGTGCCAACAAGTCGGACTAATCTATTGTCTCCAGTTCATGATCGACCCCGCACTCTCAAGAGTGTGTGTGTCTCGCCGCTATACAGCGTCACAAAGTGGTATACCGGGGTTTCGAACCCGCCGGTCATCACCCACATCTATTACTCACCTCAATACGGCGCGACGACTACTCCGCAATGCCCTTGCCACGAGAATCAAGCTCCGCACGCGTAGAATCTGATCAAATACAGTAGAAACACAACAAATTAGGCCAATGGGACGACACCCAATCAATACAACTCGATTTACACCAAAAATGGCAAAGTTGCCAAAACCCGACTATCGGTACGCTTCTCGAAAAATTACAAAAGTCACATATTCGGAATCCGCATCTCGATACGAGTCTAGGCATATAAAATTTATCAAAATCGGACTCCATTTGCCTACTCAAATCAGTGTTTTTCTTCAATTTTAGGCCTAGGGCTCAAACCCACCTTTAATCTTCCATTTACAGATAATTAACCAAAGATTTCATGTTAAAATGATGTAATCAAGCCACAAAACTTACCTCCGACGAAACCCCGATGATTTCCCAGCAATCTCCCGTTAATACCTTCTCTTGGAACTCAAAAATGGAGTTTTGGGTGTTAAACCCGCGACTGACCAGTTCTGGTTTTTAATTTCACTGCCAGCCATTTTTGCCTTACGCGTTCGCGATGCACCTCACGCGAATGCGATGTCTTGCTCATTTCCTTCATCGCGAACGCGACACACAGTCACGCGTCCGCGAAGGTCAACTCCCAGCCTCTGGACTTTTCCTCTACGCGAACGCGTAGGCTCTCACGCGAACGCGATGACCAATATGCCCCAGCCTACGCGAACGTGGCCCTTGCCCTCGCGAACGCGATGGCTTAATTTTTGCACAGTGGTCTGCAATTTTACAGCAAACTCCCAAGTTACAAAAATGCCGGATGATGGTCCGGATTCATCCCGAGGCCCCCGGGACTCCAACGAAAACCACCAACATACTCCAAAACAAGACACGAACTTGTTCCAAGCATAAAAACACCATCCTAAACATCAAAATCACCAATTACACACGGATTCAAGCCTAAGTTTCTTCAAAACTTCCAAAACTAACATTCGATCAAAAACCCGACCAAACGACGTCCGAATGACCTGAAATTTTGCGTACAAATCTAAAATCACATAACGAAGCTACAGGAATTGTCGGAATTCCATTCCGACCCCCGGATCAAAATCTCACCTACCGTTCGGATTTCGCCAAAATTCAACCTTAGCCAATTCAAGCCTATTTCTACACCGGACCTCCAAATTCAATTCCGATTGCTCCCCTAAGTCACAAATCACCTCCCGGAACTAACCGAATCATCAGAATCCGATTCCGAGCCCTTTAACTAAATAGTCAACTCCGGGTTGACTTTCCTTATTCAAGTTTCCTTCAAAAAGGCTATATGCCTCATTTTCAATCCAAATCACTCCTAACTTACCCGATAGACTCTAACACTGATATAAAAGCATAAAACATGAAATTACAACATAACGGGGTGGTAATTCCCGTGACGACGGGCCGGGTCGTCACATTTTCCCCCTCTTAAGCAAACGCTCGTCCTCGAGCGGGTCAAGAAACATACCTGAAGTCTCAAACAAGTGAGGATATCTGCTCCGCATCTCCCGCTCGATCTGCCAAGTGGCCTCCTCTACGGGTCGACCTCTCCACTGAACCTTAACTGATGCAATCTTCTTAGACCTCAATTTTCTCACCTGCCGTCCCAAAATGGCAATAGGCTCCACATCATAGGATAGATCACCATCAAGCTGAATAGTACTGAAGTCTAATACATGAGACGGATCTCCAATGTACTTTCGGAGCATAGACACATGGAATACTGGATGAACGCTGGATAAGCTGGGCGGCAAGGCTAACTCATATGCCACCTCTCCAACCCTCCTGAGTATCTCAAAAGGACCAATGTAATTGGGACTCAACTTCCCTTTCTTCCCGAATCTCATGACACCCTTCATAGGTGAAACCTTCAATAATACTCTGTCACCAACCATGAAAGACAATCTCGAACTCTACGGTCTGCATAACTCTTCTGGCGAGACTGTGCTGTACGAAGCCTCTCCTGGATCAACTTTGCTCTATCCAGAGCATCCTGGACTAACTCAGTCCCTATCAATCTATCCTCACCAGGCTCAAACCATCCCACGGGGGATTTACATCGCCTGCCATACAATGCCTCATACGGGGCCATCTGAATACTCGACTGATAACTGTTATTGTAGGCAAACTCAGCAAGTGGTAAGAACTCATCCCACGAACCACCAAAGTCAATCACACATGCTCGCAACATATCCTGCAGAATCTGAATAGTACGCTCAGACTGCCCATCTGTCTGGGGTGAAATGCTGTACTCAACTCAACCCGCGTACCCATCTCTCGCTGAAATGCTCTCCAAAACTGAGAAGTGAACTGAGTACCCCTGTCGGATATGATAGACACTGGGACTCCATGCAACCGGACAATCTCTCGAATAAAGATCGCTGCCAACCGCTCCGATGAGTAGGTAGTACTAACTGGAATGAAGTGAGCTGACTTGGTCAGCCTATCCACAATCACCCAAACAGAATCAAACTTCCTTGCTGTCCGAGGGAGTCCAGTAACAAAGTCCATAGTGATCCTCTCCCATTTCCACTCAGGAATATCAATGCGCTGAAATACACCACCGGGCCTCTGATGCTCGTACTTAACCTGCTGACAGTTGAGGCACCGTGCTACATGTCTGACAATGTTCATTTTCATCTTTCTCCACCAATAGTGCCGTTTCAAATCTTGATACATCTTCGCGGCTCCTGGATGGATAGAATACCGCGAGCTATGGGCCTCCTCCAGAATCAACTCACGAAGGCCATCAACATTGGGCACACATATCCGACCCTACATCCTCAATATGCCGTCACTATCAATGGTGACATATCTAGCATCATCATGCTGAACTCTGTCCCTAAGGACAGCCAAATGTGGATCATCATACTGACGCTCACGAATACGATCATATAGAGATGACCGAGATACAACACAAGCCAATATCCGATTGGGCTCTGAAATATCTAACCTCACTAGTCGATTGGCTAGCACCTGAACATCATAAGCAAATGACCTCTCCTCGGCTGGAATATATGCCAAGCTCCCCATACTGACCGCCTTCCGGCTCAAAGCATCGGCCACCACATTGGCCTTCTCCGGATGATATAAAATAGTAATGTCATAATCCTTAAGCAACTCAAGCCATCTCCGCTATCTCAAATTAAGGTCTTTCTGTTTGAACAAGTGCTGGAGACTACGATGGTCGGTATACACCTCACAAGACACGCCGTACAAATAGTGCCTCCAAATCTTCAAGGCATGAACAATGGCGGCTAGCTCCAAATCATGAACAGGATAGTTCTTCTCATGTGGCTTCAACTGCCGAGAAGCATAAGCAATTACCTTACCTTCCTGCATCAACACACAACCTATCCCCACTCTCGAGGCATCACAATAAACAGTATATGAACCTGAAGCTGATGGCAATACTAACACTGGAGCTATGGTCAAAGCTGTCTTGAACTTCTAAAAGCTCTCCTCGCACTCATCCGACCACACGAATGGTGCACCCTTCTGAGTCAATTTAGTCAATGAAGAAGCAATGGATGAAAATCCCTGAACAAACCGGCGATAATATCCCGCCAAGCCAAGGAAGCTCCTGATCTCTGTAGCTGAGGACGGTCTAGGCCAACTCTGCACCGCCTCTATCTTCTTCGGATCAACCTGAATACCATCACGAGACACCACATGCCCCAGAAATGCTACGGACTCGAGCCAAAACTCGCACTTGGAAAATTTAGCATATAGCTTCTCCTCCCTCAATCTCTGCAACACAATACTCAAATGCTGAGCATGCTCCTCCCGACTACGGGAGTAGACTAGAATGTCATCAATGAACACAATCACAAATGAATCCAAATAGGGCCTGAACACACTGTTCATCGGATGCATAAATGCTGCTGGGGCGTTGGTCAGCCCAAAAGACATCACAAGAAACTCATAATGACCATATCGGGTCCTGAATGCAGTCTTCATAATATTCGAGTCCCTAATCTTCAGTTGATGATAGCCTGAACGAAGATCGATCTTAGAAAACACCCTCGCACCCTGTAACGATCAAATAAATCATCTATGCGCGGTAGAGGGTACTTGTTCTTCCCTGTCACTTTGTTCAATTGCCTATAATCAATACACATTCGCATGGAACCATCTTTCTTTTTAACAAATAATACCGGCGCACCCCACGGGGACACGCTAGGACGGATGAAACCCTTATCCAGAAGCTCTTGAAGCTGCTCTTTCAGTTCTTTCAACTCAGCTGGTGCCATCCGATAAGGAGGAACGGATATGGGCTGAGTGCCTGGCACCAAGTCAATGCCAAAATCGATATCCCTGTCCGGCGGCATGCCCGGCAGGTCTGAGGGGAATACATCTGGAAAATCTCTCACAACAGGTGCACAATCAATGATAGGAGGCTCAGCTCCCACATCTCTCACAAAAGCTAAGTACGATAGACACCCTTTTTCAACCATCTTCTGAGCTTTTAAGAATGAAATAACACGGCTAGGGACGAAATTAGTCGAACCCTGCCACTCAATCGGAGAAATACTAGGGATGGCCAACGTAATTGTCTTAGCATGATAGTCTAATATAGCATGGTACGGAGACAACTAGTCCATACCCAATATAACATCAAAGTCCACCATCCCCAACAATAACAAATCTGCCTGGGTCTCCAGACCCCCAATAGATATAACACAGGATCTATAGACGTGATCCACAATAATCGTATCACCCACGGGGGTGGATACATGAACAGGTAAATCAAGACTACCACGAGTCGCACCCAAATGATGTGCAAAATAAGAGGACACGTATGAATATGTGGACCCTGGATCAAATAGAACACAGGCATCTCTGTGACAGACAGAAATGATACCTGTAATCACTGCATCAGAGGCAACTGCATCACGCCTGTCAGGGTGTCCATAGAATTGTGCCTGGCCTCCACCAGATCTCTTCTCGCCTCTAGGGCGACCACGAGAAGACCGACCTCCACCTCTACTAGCCTAAGATGGTGCTGAAGAGGAGGTCTGATACCTCTGCTGAGTCATGTCCCTACGGAGTCGAGGCCACTGTCTCCTCATGTGGCCAAACTCACCACACTTATAACATGCACCTGGTGCTGGAGAAGGGAACTGAAGGAAACCCCTCACCGCAGAAGAACCTTGGGCTGAAGAAGTAGGTGATGCACTCTGGGCAGGAAGGGCACTAAGTGAAGACTGGCCCTGCTGAAACCCCTGTCGACCATGACCATAAGAACCTCCGCTCTGCTTAGTGCGGCCTGAATGAGAAGGTCTAGATGAGCGACCTCTGCCATGCTGGAAATGCCCTCTATATGGAGTACCACTGAAACTACCAGAACCACGAGGCCCGCTCCCCTCTCTCTCGGCGACGATCCGCCTCGATGGAGCGTGCCATGTCCACAACTTTGCTCAAATGATGATGACAAAACTCTCTCTGTGGTCGTAAGAATGCGGATAGAGTAGTTTGAGGCCATCGATGAACCTCCCGATCCTCTCCCTATCGGTAGGGATCATCCATGTGGCATGCCTAGCCAATCGTGTGAATCTAAGCTCATCTCGGGTCACAAACATGTCGCCAAACCAACCACTCAAACTGGCGACGCAGCTCCTCGCGACGAGACTGAGGTACATACTTCTCTAGGAAGAGAGTAGAGAACTGCTGCCATCTGAGAGGTGCTGCTCCTGCAGGACTACGCCTCTCAAACTCCTCCTACCAATCAAATGCGGGACCAGTGAACTGAAAGGTAATAAATGAAACTCCGCTGGACTCAAGAATACCAGCCCTACGCAGCATCCTTTGACATTTATCCAAGAAACCCTGGGCATCCTCGCCCTCGACGCCACTGAAATGGGGTGGCTGAAGTCTACCAAACCTCTCAAGACGACGCTGCTCGTCGTCGGGCATAGCCTGAACCATATGCTCTGGAGTTGGAGCTGGTGCAGCTGGAGGAATAACTGGTGCAACCACCTGAGCGGGGACCGTCACTGCGTCTGAAGTCCCTGAACAACCTGCTCAGGTGTGCGAGCTGCAGAGGTCTACTGACCACCCCCTGTCTGAGATGTCGCTGCAGTAGCGGTAGCTGAAACTACCTGAGCCAAACCGGAACACACCGATAATATCTGAGCAAGAGTCTCCTGAATGACGTGCGTGCATAGTTCTGGCCGGATCTTAAAAGTTAATCACAAAACCATTGGGAGGTGATCGAGATATTTAAATGAAATAGGAACGGTTTGAGATTATTCGAAACCCGAGTCATGAGAAACTGGGGCAAGTAAAAGAAAACCGTTAAAGGCAAGCTGCCAAAATTGACATGGGGTCATTCATAATAATGAAAAGGAGAGTGTTGCCCAACAGTGCTTTAAAGATATGATGAATATTAATTGTGTTGTTTACACTTGGCATGTTTTGAAGATTGGAATGACGAAGGCCTTTTGTTCTGCTATCCAAATACTTTATCCATCGTCAACCCTTTGAGCCTTATTTTAAATTCTTTCATACACCTCCTTCGGAATTTGTCACGACCCCAAATCCGATCGTGATGGCGCCCAGCATATTGCTAAGCCAACCTGACCAATCAATACAAGAACGGAGCTAGAAGCTCGTTTTATCCCATTTAAGCATATCAAATCACGAAGCAACAGCGATACATATAACAAAAACGGGGAACCAAGTCCTAGAATGTACCAACACCCATAGACCGAAGGGCCAAGAGTCATGAGCCTCTAATGAACATAAGTGTATAACGGTTTACAAGATACCAAGTGCGGAAAGAAACATCAATACGGAATCAAAAGACAATAAGAAGGAATATCGGGTCCTGCGGACTCCGCAGCTACCTCGAATATCCTACAGATGTCGCCTCGAACAGCTACCAGATCACTGCTGAGAGGTACCTGGATCTGCACACAAGGTGCAGGGAGTAAAATGAGTACTACCAGACTCAGTGGTAATAAACAGGGGTAAGACAGCGTAGATGAGAAAACCACAATAAAACACTATGTAAAGCTGTAACCAATACCCTGTAACAGTTCAATATCAACAGTAGAGAACCAACAAAATATCAACAACATAGTATAACAACTAGCGGATGTAGCTAAATGCAATGCAATGCATGAAATGACCGCTACGACGCGTAGCCCGATCCAATTTGGGTACCCGTGCTCACTGTGGGTGTTCAGACTCCAGAGGGGTTCCCAAGGCCCAAGCACAATATCATGAATATATGCTGCGACGCGCAACCTGATCCATTACCAGTCAGCTAATATGCAAATGCAGCCTCGCAGGCTCAAAAGTAGTTTTTGAAAACTCCTTTATCATTTTTCAGTTGGAAAACAGTAATATCAAGTTCCAGAGATTGGAAATAGCATGATAACAGAAATAGCTACGGACTGGTAGTAAACTAGCATGTCAATATCATAAGGCAATGATAACGATCCTCGCGGGATCCAATACTGGCTCACAGCCCACAAGTATACTCAACCGTCCAAGAAGGAGGTTCAACGGCTCAAGAGTAGCCAATATCACAATATAGTATGCAACCATCCGAGAAGGAGGTTCGACGGCTCAAGAATAGCCAATATCATAAACAGTGCCAACAAGTCGGACTAAACCATAGTCCCCAATCACAATCGACCCCGCACTCACAAGAGAGTACGTGTCTCGCCGTTATACAACGTCACAAAGTGGTATACCGGGGTTTCGAACCCGCTGGTCATCACCCACATCTATTACTCACCTCAATACGGCGCGACGCCTACTCCGCGATGCCCTTTCCACGAGAATCAAGCTCCACACGCGTAGAATCTGATCAAATACAGTAGAAACACAACAAATTAGGCCAATGGGATGACACCCAATCAATACAACTCGATTTACACCAAAAATGGCAAAGTTGCCAAAACCCGACTATCGGTACACTTCTCGAAAAATTACAAAAGTCACATATTCGGAATCCTCATCTCGATACGAGTCTAGGCATATAAAATTTATCAAAATCGGACTCCATTTGCCTACTCAAATCAGTGTTTTTCTTCAATTTTAGGCCTAGGGCTCAAACCCACCTTTAATCTTCCATTTACAGAGAATTAACAAAGAATTTCATGTTAAATGATGTAATTAAGCCACAAAACTTACCTCCGATGAAACCCCGATGATTTCCCAGCAATCTCCCGTCAATACCTTCTCTTGGAACTCAAAAATGGAGTTTTGGGTGTTAAACTCGCGACTGACCAGTTCTGGTTTTTAATTTCACTGCCAGCCATTTTTGCCTTACGCGTTCGCGATGCACCTCACGCGAACGCGATGCCTTGCTCATTTCCTTCATCACGAACGCGACACACAGTCACGCGTCCGCGAAGGTCAACTCCCCAGCCTCCGGACTTTTCCTCTACGCGAACGCGTAGGCTCTCACGCGAACGCGATGACCAATATGCCCCAGCCTATGCGAACGTGGGCCTTGCCCTCGCGAACGCGATGGCTTAATTTTTGCACAGTGGTCTGCAATTTTACAGCAGACTCCCAAGTTCCAAAAATGCCGGATGATGGTTCGGATTCATCCCGAGGACCCCGGGACCCCAACGAAAACCACCAACATACTCCAAAACAAGACACGAACTTGTTCCAAGCATAAAAACACCATCCTAAACATCAAAATCACCAATTACACACGGATTCAAGCCTAAGTTTCTTCAAAACTTCCAAAACTAACATTCGATCAAAAACCCGACCAAACGACGTCCGAATGACCTGAAATTTTGCGTACATATCTAAAATCACATAACGAAGCTACAGGAATTGTCGGAATTCCATTCCGACCCCCGGATCAAAATCTCACCTACCGTTCGGATTTCGCCAAAATTCAACCTTAGCCAATTCAAGCCTATTTCTACACCGGACCTCCAAATTCAATTCCGATTGCTCCCCAAAGTCACAAATCACCTCCCGGAACTAACCGAATCATGAGAATCCGATTCCGAGCCCTCTAACTAAATAGTCAACTCCGGGTTGACTTTCCTTATTCAAGTTTCCTTCAAAAAGGCTATATGCCTCATTTTCAATCCAAATCACTCCTAACTTACCCGATAGACTCTAACACTGATATAAAAGCATAAAACATAAAACTACAATATAACGGGGTGGTAATTCCCGTGACGACGGGCCGGGTCGTCACATTTTCCCCCTCTTAAGCAAACGCTCGTCCTCGAGCGGGTCAAGAAACATACCTGAAGTCTCAAACAAGTGAGGATATCTGCTCCGCATCTCCCGCTCGATCTCCCAAGTGGCCTCCTCCACGGGTCGACCTCTCCACTGAACCTTAACCGATGCAATCTCCTTGGACCTCAATTTTCTCACCTGACGACCCAAAATAGCAATAGGCTCCACATCATAGGATAGATCACCATCAAGCTGAATGGTACTCAAATCTAATACATGAGACGGATCTCCAATGTACTTTCAGAGCATGGACACATGGAATACTGGATGGACGCTGGATAAGCTGGGCGGCAAGGCTAACTCATATGCCACCTCTCCAACTCTCTTGAGTATCTCAAAAGGACCAATGTACCTGGGACTCAACTTCCCTTTCTTCCCGAACCTCATGACACCCTTCATAGGCGAAACTTTCAACAATACTCTGTCACCAACCATGAAAGACAACTCTCGAACCCTACAGTCCGCATAACTCTTCTAGCGTGACTTTGCTGTGCGAAGCCTCTCCTGAATCAACTTCACTCTATCCAACGCATCCTGAACTAACTCAGTCCCTATCAATCTATCCTCGCCGAGCTCAAACCATCCCACGGGAGATCTACACCGTCTACCATACAACGCCTCACACGGGGCCATCTGAATACTCGACTGATAACTGTTGTTGTAGGCAAACTCTGCAAGTGGCAAGAACTCATCCTATGAACCTCCAAAATCAATCACACGTGCTCGCAACATATCCTCCAGAATCTGAATAGTACACTCAGACTGCCCATCTATCTGGGGGTGAAATGTTGTACTCAACTCAACCCGCGTACCCATCTCTCGCTGAAATGCCCTCCAAAACTAAGAAGTGAACTGAGTACCCCTGTCGGATATGATAGACACTGGGACTCCATGCAACCGGACAATCTCTCGAATAAAGATCGCTGCCAACCGCTCCGATGAGTAGGTAGTACTAACTGGAATGAAGTGAGCTGACTTGGTCAGCCTATCCACAATTACCCAAACTAAATCAAACTTCCTCGCTGTCCGAGGGAGTCCAGTAACAAAGTCCACAGTGATCCTTGTGAGCACGTGATTTTTGCACCGAGCAAATAATTCCAAAATTAAAATAAATATGTTTTTGAGTGCCATTACTTGCTTTGTTTGAGATTAGCTACACTTTTGTGTTTGAATGGGTAGGAATTAGAAGAAAATCAAAAAAAAAAAAATAGGCTAGATGATTAATTTGTTAAATTAGTTAGATTTTAAGCAAAAATAGCAAAATAATTTAAGTAGTGAAAATTAAGAAAAATAGTAGAAAATTACCAAAAAATATTAGAAAATTAGAGTAAATAGGAAATTAGGTTTTATAATTTTCGATAAAAGAAAAGAAAAAAAAAGTATAAAAGAAAATACATAAAAATCATTAAAATCAGAAAATGCAAAAAAATAGCTTGTGTTTAATAAACTTGGGCCAATTGCAATCCAAGTCACTGGCCCAATGCTTTGGCCCAAAGGAAATCCGGTCCAGGCCTTTAATGGACTTGATCTCAGCCGTCCAACCTCGTTGATCTAACGGCTGGGATATTTAGTTGAATTTAGGTTTTAGTTAATATGAGAGAAGTGATCTGGGCCGTCCGTTTTAGTCGATCTAACGGAAGAGACTCTTGGTCTCATAAACGACAATACTACGTCGTTTTAGTAACGCCTATCCTTGGCCGTTGATCCTCATTGAATGGACGGTCAGGATTTCATGCGACACTTCGCCTATAAAAGGCTTGTGTCTGAAGACCTCGGCCATTTACACACGCCTCTAACCCTAGCCGCCCTTTCGCTCTCACCTCCCTCTTCTTCATCATCATCTTCATCACAGAAACCCTAGCCGGCCAATGGCGGCCACCACCCTCCACGGTGGTCGCCGGCCCCCTTTTACCCTTCCTCTCTTCTTTTCTATCATCTCCATCTTCTTCTCCAATCAAACCCTAGAAAACCCTAAGACAAACCCCTGTTCTTCAAGTTCCGGTCACCGGAATCTTTGCCGGTGACCACCAAAGTATGAATCTCACCTCAAAACCAATGCCAAAAGAACCCCCTTTCTCCGATCTATCCAACCATACCCCTCTCGCCCCTCGAATATTACCGGAACGTCTCGAATATCCCAAAAAGTGTCGCCGGAAACCTAACTCTGGCGACTCCAAAACTCAAACCACTTCCAAGATCCAGACTTTTACCACCACAAATACCCCCTACAAACCCAGAACCCCAAAGGCTTCGTCTTTAAGCCTTAGAAGAAGAATCAGAAATATAAAAAAAAAAGGGATCTGAAAAGAAGTAAAGAAAAGGAACGAAAAAGAGATATGAGGAGAGTGAAGTCTGATAAAAAGAAGAGAGAAGAGAGGGATAGGAAGCTTGGGGGACAGACCCCGCCAAGCTAAGTTCCCCTCCTTGCCTTGTTTGCTGTTTGCTTTTCTTCTCTGATTGTTTTTATTTTGTTCTTTGTTATACTCTGTTAGCTTGTCCTACGAATTAGGTTGTTATCTTGTCTTAAGGTGTTTGACATCCCTGATTCTTCTTCATCTTCTTTTTCTTTCTCTGTTAGCTTTCTGAAATCTCTGCTACATGTCTTATCTGTTCTTGCATGATAATTTTAGGGTTTCTGTTCTATTTGTTTTCACCTGTTCATGCTTTCCTTTATTTGATACTTGTCGTCTTTTGTTTATTTCTTCATCTCTTTGTGCTTCGTCTGTTTAGTTTTAGGGTTTATGTTCATTTCGTCTTTATGCTTTATTTCTCTGATTCGAAAGAAGACATGTTTAGTATTAGGGTTCATCCTGTTCATACTGCTTTTCTTGTTTTAATTGTTCCTTTCTGTTCGTCTTTTGATTGATTATGTCTGCTGTAAACCATGCTCATTCTTACTAAGTCAAAAGACTTATCTTTTATCTTGTGCTTTTCCTTTTATTTGTGATTTCTGATTTATTAGTCTTCGACAGCATGACTGTTCTTCTCTCCGTGGTTCTTTACATGTTTAAGTTGCCTAGTCATTGTTGTTCATATCTTATTCTATGTTTGTCTCGATTTTGGTTTTGATTCTCTATTTTGAAGATTTGAACTTGAGATTTTTCTTCTTCTTCATCCTCTGTTTATAGTAGGCTTCTTCATCTTGTTAGTTTTAGATATCTTCTCCGCATGCCTATGTTTTGGACTCTCATTCTGTGTTAAGTTCACCTTTGTCAACTCTCATTAGTTTGAATGATTCTTCTATTCTTCATCTTCATCTTGACCTATCATATGCATACATAAGGCTAGGATTAATACTTGAAAAGAGATCTTAGTTAACATGTCTATGCTATTGTGTGTTCTGTTTCATCTATTACTGGCTGTTTCTTAGAGTTTAACATTCTGAGCATGTTGTGCCTTGAACCTAAAGGTTTTGGAGTTTTCAATTGTCATATAACTGGAATTAGTAGCAATTTGGTCTAATCTAACATGGATTCATATGTTGTCACATGAAGTTGGATAATATGGATTGATTAGCTAAGATTCAACCATATCAAATTGTCTTTCCTGAGTTTTTGTTGATTAATGCATCTTGTCTGGTTCTATGTGTCCTAATATATGCAAATCATGTTGAATTTGATTTAGTTTCATTGGTTTTGGTTGAGTGTGAGTGTTTGATCAACACTGTTGGAACCCTAGGTGAATTGGTTATAGCTGCTAGAATTAGATTCCTAGAAATGGTTAGTTGTGAAATAGGCCAAAACTGAAAATCACAAAATTAGGCTATTAGTTAAATAATTGGCTTAAGAATGGCCAACCCTGCAAAGGGTTGACCTATTCTATAAAGCCCTAACACACAGTCCACTTTTAAAGTGGCTGGTTGTGCAAAAGGGGCTATGTCTGCAAATGCAGACTAGCCCAGGCTCTCTTTAGAGCCCTGAGCATAAAATGGCCAAACCTGCAAATGGTTTTAGGCCCAAATGTTCAGTGATTGGCTTTAATAGCCAAAGCCAAGTCTCAACTTGAGACTGGCTAAGTTTTAAATAGTTTAAACATAACAATAAAAGTAGGCTATGCCTGCAATTGGTTTAAAATGAAGTTAAAGTCTCTAATTGGCAGAAAATAAAGCAAAAGTGGTTAAAATTGAAATAGTTCTTTAAAAGTAGAACTGGCCAGCCCTTAAATACCAATGCAAGGGCTGGCTATTAGTTAAATAGGTGCAAAAGATGCTGAGATTTAACCTAGGTAAGCTGTGTAAATAAGCAGTGCCCTTAAGGACACAATTGGAACTTGAAATAGTATTCTGGTAAATAATTTAGAACTTAAGAGGGTAATTGAGACATTTGTGCTCCTGATTTCTGCAATTTTGCAGAGATTTAGGGTTATAATGGTCTCCTAAAAATAGGAAATCTGTAAAAATCTTTAACTATTAGGGATACATTGGTAAAAGGCCCTAAAAGGAATCTTTTAGAACCTTCCAGCACATGCTGGAAGGGTTTTTCATAACTGAAATGGGGCCTAAGTGAAAACTTGGTAATATTTAGAGGGGGAGAAGTGGGATTTAATCCCATACTTTCTCCCCAAGTCTTAGCCTTGGCACATGCCTATAAATACTCCCAAAAAGAGTAGAATAGGGGCTGGCTTTTAGAATATAAAGTTTCAGAGGTAGAAATAGCAATAGGATAGCAGAATTTCTGGGTTTCTCTCTCGGATTGCTGGGTTATTTGCTTGGGATTTCATTTTGCTGTTGTTGTGGTCTTCTATTGGCTGATTTTCAAATCATCACTGTTGCATTGCTGATTGAGTCATTGCTGTTGCTTATTGCTTATCCCCCTAGACTCATTGGCTTTTCTACTTGTTGATCCAGGTACTCCTCTGATCAATTGAAGCTGTAATCGATTTGTTGATAGATAAATGAAGATCCAGTTTGATTATGTGCTGTTGTGTGGATTGTAATTTAATAGTGTTGGTTGGACTTATAAATTGATTATCATAGTAGTCTGTAGTAGTAGGAAGTACAATAACACAAGAGATGTAATAATGGTAGTATAGTAGTAGTGTAATGGTAGAGTAGATCACCCATCACTTAGTTAAATAGGAATACCATTAAAACCAGAGTTAATCAACTCACTTGCATGCATTAATAATAATAAGCTCACTTAGTTAACTTGATTCGTTAACCAACTTCAAAGTTTGAATAAGTTTGAAAAGATGAGGAGTAAAATTGGCTTTAATGATGTTAAAACAGGTTTTAGGAACATCAAGTAAGTTCGATTCATATTAGTGTTAGTAGTATATCACGACTATAAATCAGTATGTAAAAGCAAGTAAGTTCTAAAAGAGAATAATGATTAGAGAAGCATGATAGTCATCTGCAACTGGGTAATGTGACACCAATATAGAAGCAAGCGGTAAAAAATCTAGTGATAAAATTCAATGTAAATTTCGCAATTATTTAGTATAGTAATATAGGTGCTTGTTAGTAAGCTTATAGATTATACTTCACATAGCTAAATTATTCATCACTGATTTCTAGTTAAAAACTTATGTGTTAATATGTTAGCTTACAAAAACAGAGATAAAAATAGTCAGTTAGTTTAATTCTCTCATTAGTTATCTGTTAACATAGAATTAATATTAGTCCTCTCTTACAGCTTCAAAAGCTTTCAACCAGTTAATAGCTAAAAATGATCATTGAATTCGTTAGTATAGGTCCAGATCAGAGACAGTAAGTGTATTAAGCTTTTGTGTATTTTGTATAATTCAAAGTTAGCATTGATATTTTTGTATAGTTATTTCGCCTTTTGATTAATAAAAGAGTATGTTAAACGATGTTCTTCTACGTTTGATTATTATGAGTTCATGGTTTATGTTTGTCTTTAGTATTTTCGTCTAATTTGGGCCTAACTCTCAATTTGGACCCAAACTATAATATAGCATTGATTGGTTTGGCAAAAATGGACGGCTTGGGCCTTTAAGGCCTGGGCAGATTGAAAACTCGGCAAGGAAAACAGAAGAGAAGACTAGGCCCAATCAATAATATAAATTCGACGGGTTTGGAGTGTTTAATGATACAAAATCGGCTAAGGCAAAAACATTATAGCAAATGTAGTACACGCAAAATAGGATTGGACTTTAATAAATAATCGGGATGAGCCTCGCCCGACTTAAAATAAGCGGGGCCCCCATTTAGTAATGGTTTAACATAATTAGACTCGGGGAGACTATATAGCTAATTCCATAGTCTTACCCAAAATAATTAACAGCCGATAGAATATCTTAAGGCACGATTTTAATATACCTTCCTATGAACGAGTGTGCACTTGGTGCGACTCAAATCCAAATCTCGGTAAAACTGAATATACCAAAAGTCATAGGCGTACTGGTTGCGGTATGACTTGAGGCGTGTTTTCGCGATACCGCAAATTCCTTAAAAGTAATATTTAACTTAAAAACATATTATGTTGTTAAAACCTATAATTGAGTCAAACAAGAACGACAGTGGAGCGACCGTGCTAAAACCACGGAATCCGGGAGTGCCTAACACCTTCTCCCGGGTTAACAGAGTTCCTTATCCGGACCTCTGCTTCGCAGACATTTTAAGAGTCAAAATTCCTCGGATTCGGGATTAACCGGTGACTTGGGACACCATTGTCATTCCCAAGTGGCGACTCTGATTAATCTCTAATAAAATCCCGAACCGATTGTCCTTTAATTGGAAAAACTCCTTCCCTTACGTTATTTTATCCGTTTCGGGTAATTGAGCGTCGGGGTATACCCCACAAGTGTATTTATACACCTTAAGTATTTGGGGTAGTAAAAAAGGAGGTGTGACAGCTCTGGCGAATCTGCTGGGGACCCAACCCTGAATTTCGATTTCAGGGTTTAAGAACTCGAGCTCCTTAGAACTGCCGTTTGCGTTTTTGTTTGACTTCATTATATGATTTGAACAACATGCTATGTGCTTTATCGCTTTGATATTATGTGAATTGTATATAAAATTGTAACGAAAACCCTTCTCTCTTCTCCCCCGGGGATGTGCTTACTGGTTGAGACTCCCCTTTCTGTTAAATGTCACCCTGAATTAAGAAAATAGAGGTCGGATAAGTTACAAAGCCGATTGACTCCGCGGGTCACCGGTACGTAGCCCCCTCCTCGATTCGAGTTGTCCGCTCGGGTACACGGTCTAGCAATTGATGAAACCGTAAGATTTTGAACATAGGTCTAGGACGATTATTTGCATCATATTTGACTTAGGGGACTCAACACAGGGGTTGGGTCCGTCTAGGACAAGTGACCCGGTATTGAAAAGACCGAGCATGCTATGTGTTGCATTTTATTGTCCTTGATCGTTATGCGGACCGGCGAAAATCCCGAGATTGGAAAAATTGTTGAAAAAAAAGAGAGAGGAAAATAATGATTTATAGAAAATAGGTACCCGGAAAAATTGAAAATTTGAAAAAATAGGAGGAACAGTTTTTGTTGAAAATAATTGGTCAATTAATCTGACCGAACTACGCAGGTTTGATTCTCGCCGTTAGGAGGGATACGTAGGCAACCCTTAAACGGGTCCAACCACACTTTTAGAAAAAGACCAAAAAGATTTTCTTTTCAAATAATCGAGGTGATTGCTATTTTTGGAAATGGCCGAAAGTTCCGAAAGGACGCCGGAAGGCTGTTTTGGCAAAAATGGCCACTTCGAGAGTTATTTTCTTTTCTCCAAAAATTGAAAAATTGCATTAAAAAAGATTTTCCCTTTTCTAAATAAATTCACCTTAATAAATGTGCAGGACGAGCACGATGATGAATGAACAATTTTCCCTAAATAAAATCCCCTTGGAGCTGAAATTATGGTGGCAGGACATGGGATCCGACGGTCAAGACTGGGTCAAAAAATACTTAAAAGGCCTTACAGGGTTATTAGACATGGTTCCTCGGGGTGATGTAATTAGAGCGTTGGTCTCGTTTTGGGATTCGGCACACAACGTATTTCATTTCCCAGATTTTGAGCTTACCCCTACTTTGGAAGAGATTGCCTTCTACATCGGGAAGGCTGAGGTCCCGCTAAAAGGAAAATACCCGGTATCTCCGAGGACAGTGACAGTACATCGTTTCCTCGACTCTTTGAAAATTGCCCGGAATGTTCATAATGAAGATCTGGCCGACGGATTTTGTTCTTTAAGCTTCATCTACAATAGGTTTGGACACGTTGGGGGTTTCAACGACCCAACCAACAAGTTGTGTTGTAAGTCCAACCGGGCAAAATGGGAAGAACACCGGAGGTTCGCATTTTTGGTAGCATTTCTTGGAGTTGTTGTATTCCCGAGGAAAGATGGACATATCAATATCAAAGTCGCCGGGGTAGCTACCACACTGATAGTACAAGAAAACTGTACTTTGGCGCCGATGATTGTTGCGGATATCTATCGTGCTCTGACTGCGTGCAAAGCGGGGGCTAGCTTCTTCGAGGGGTGTAACTTGATCCTGCAAATTTGGCTAATCGAGCATCTGTGTCACCACCCTTCATTCTCGAGCTATGGTTCGGCCGATCGGACATGTTTGGAAGAGTTCAATGCGAGGACAAAGGAAGTAAAGTTGCCAGAGGGAGTCCAAGGTTGGATTGTGTATCTTCGATCACTAACTGACGGTCAAATTGATTGGACGTATGACTGGTTACCTCTTGACGAGGTGATATACATGCCAACAGAGGGATCGCCATTTTTGATCATGGGTTTGAAGAGTATACAACCTTATGCACCATACAGAGCCTTGCGACAGTTGGGTCGGTGTCAGATTATTCCGAGAGATGGGGATCTCAGTGTGCAAGCTGTGGAGATTGGTCCAGAAGGGCAATTCCCGGAAGCAAAAATCCGGCAAATCTGGAATGAATGCCAAAATCTGAAGATTGATACTTGTGTGCCGAATAGAGCAAGAGGGGAGATATCACCTGGATACTCTACATGGTACCGACGAGGGGTTGAACACGAACGTCTTTCAAAGAGACCTCACTTGCAAGACTTGATAGAGCAATCCGAGGAGAATCAAAAATGGATGGCCAAGGAAAAAGAATACAAGGCCAAAATCAGTCTGTTGGAGGATAAATTGAGAAATCTTCATTTCGAAAGCGGTTTACAAGCGGCATCCGATGAAGTGGAGAAGAAGCAGTTGAAGAAAGAAAATGAGATGTTGAAAGCTCAAATGGCTCAAATGAAAATTGCATCCGAGACCCCAGTTCGCTCGGCTCGGGATGAAAAGTTAATTGAGATTCTCCGGCGAAAGGTAAATGACTATAGCTTTGATTTGGATAAAACGGAGAAAGAGTTAGTCATGGCTCGGAAGCAAATGGATAAAGATGTTGAGAAGAGAGCCAAATTGGTTCAACAACTGCAAGACAAGCATGATTTTGAAGTAGCCCAGCTTAGAAAGAAAATAATTTCAGCCACGGCCAAGAGCAACAAGATTATCAAAGGTCTTGAGGAAGAAAGAGAATATTGCTACACGTCCATGGCTATATTAGAATTGGAGCTACAACAGGTGCAAAAGGACAACCAACATGTCTTGGACGCTCGCACTCAACAAATAAGCCGGTTATTGCAAGAAAAAGGGGTCATCAGAGAAAAGATTGTTCGCATCGCCCAATACATCACCCGGAAGACTCAGCTTTGTGAAGATATGTCTCGAAGGACTTTTGTATCTGCAGTGAAGTTCCTCGTACAACAAGTCATGGCCGACCTAGATAAGCTTCAAAGGGGATTAGCATATAGGCCCGCGGCAAGGCCGAACGATGCCTCGCGGGCACTAGGTGCATTAATGTACTCTTAGGGCATGCATCATCTTTTATTTTTTTAAAAACATCACCTTGTAATCAATGTTTTGAATTATCAATGAGAAAACAAGTGTTGCTATCAATTCTTTTGCTTCATGTCATTTCTTTTAAATCCGCTAGGCAAACAAATAGGAACGTAACTATGAAAATAACAATGAAAAGCAAGCAAAGAAAGAGCAAGAAAGCAGAAAAAGCAAGAAAAATAAAAAGCAAGAAAAGAGAAAAAGCAAGAAAAAGAGAAAGAAAAAGCAACAGAAAAAAAAAAGAGAGGAAAAGAAAAGAAAAGAAGAGAGAAAGAGCGGAAAAGAGAAAAGAGGGTGGTCCAAATGAGCAGCAGTCGGGATGATGCATAACGATTCGAGGAAATGTGTTTGTTTTTAAAGTCGTTGCATTTTATCCATGCGCTAACAACTAACGGGTGTTGATGTTTGTGAGTCCAGATTCTATAGGCAACTGGCATTCTGGCTACCCACCCATACAACACCAGATACAAAAAGATGACAAAAGCCGTATCCCAAGAAATTGAGGCAACCATTGTGGACCCTGCTCACGAGGAAGAGATTGTGGATGTGGCAGGCATGAAGGAGGAAATGTACAAGCTGAGGCAGCAGATGGCCGAGATGTACCAGGCCTGGTCTAGAGGTCAACCACTACCAGCCTACCCTGCCAACCCCGCATATGTCCCTCCAGCCAATCCTAATCCAGAACCACCTACAATGAACTCATCCTCTACCTACCCCGATTACCCTCACTACTATGCTTCCACCTCCCAGATGCCACCACCTCCAGCTAAACAGGCACCACCTCATATACCACAAGTTGCTCCTGTGTATGTAGCACCGCCACCAGCTGCTATGCACAAATCCTCCAGTGAACCGATGTTTCACATCCATGATCCTCACTACTACCCTCCAGAGCCAACCTTCAGACAACACGAGTCCCATGCTCCGATGATAGAAACGAATGAAGAAAGGATTGCAAAGAGTGCTGGGCAGGAAGAGATGGCCCGAAAAGTGAAAAGTTTGGAGAATGCTTTCCGCACTATGCAAGGTCTAGGAGGGCAGGTGAGTGTAGCCTACAAAGACCTGTGTCTGTTCCCCGAGGTGCAGCTTCCCGCGGGATTCAAATTGCCAAAGTTCGACATGTATAGCGGACACGGGGATCCGGTGGCTCATCTCAGAGGATACTGTAGCAAGATGAGAGGTGCGGGTGGTAGAGATGAATTATTGATGGCGTACTTTAGCCAGAGTTTGAGTGGTTCAGCTTTAGAGTGGTACACTCGACAAGACCACACAAGATGGTTCGTTTGGGATGATTTAGCACAAGCCTTCGCAAGCCACTTTCAGTACAACTTGGAGATCATACCTGACAGGTTGTCCCTTACAAAAATGGAGAAGAAGCCAGGGGAAAGTTTTAGAGAATTCGGTTTCAGATGGAGAGAGCAGGCCGCAAGAGTAGATCCACCCATGAAAGAAGGGGAAATGGTGGATTGTTTTCTACAAGCTTTGGAGCCAACATACTACGGCCATTTAGTGTCTGCGATCGGGAAAAGTTTCAACGAAGTTGTGAAAATGGGAATTTTTGTAGAGGAGGGTTTGAAGACAAACAAAATTATGAGTTTTTCGGCTATCAAGGCCACCAATCAAGCTATACAAACCGGGAACGGGGGAGTGATGGGAAAGAAGAAGAAAGAAGAAGTAGCAACCGTAGAAAGTAGGCCATGGAGTCGCAGCCCACATTATAACCCACCAAGACCCTACCGCCAACACTCACCAAGCCCGTCAACTCCATATAATCCACCACCACCATCTTACCCGCCAAACCCATACAACACACCAAGCCCATATAACCCACCACCTCCACCATACCCACCAACAGTCCCTCATTACCACCACCCGCAAGCCCAAGTCTACCCACCACCACCACCTCATGTGTGGAGAGCTCAAGCTCCACATAACGTTTATCACACCCAGAACACATACCCAGCCTCCAAACCTTATAAAAACCAAGCTAGACCCAGGCCGGACTCTGAGTGGAGGAACAAGGCAAGAAAAACATTCACCCCTCTCGGGGAATCATATACCAGCCTTTATCACAGGTTGAAAGAGCTGGGGATGCTAAGCCCAGTTGCACCAAAAGTTCCAAATCCTCCCCCAAAGAACCTTAATACTTCTGTTAGATGTGAATATTGTTCAGGAACAGTGGGCCATGATACCGAGAAATGCTGGCAGTTAAAGAACGCCATTCAAGATCTCATTGATGAAAGGAGAATTGAAGTTCAGGCCCCAGAAACCCCGAACATTACCCAAAATCCACTGCCAAATCACCACGAAGCACACATGATAGAATTGGTGCAAGGTGATAGCAGTCAAAAACCGTCTCAGGCCGTGATGATGATAAAGTCGAGTGGCAAGGTTGAAAAGGAAGCTGTGAAAGAGAAAGCGATTGTTGAGAAACCGACAGGAAAGCCGGTAGTGTTGGGAGGTCTGAAAGTGGTAGTGCCGGGCGCAAAGACGATTGTGACTGTGAAAGGTGCAAGCACAGAGCCCGTAATTATAAAGCCGGTAGTGCAAATGCCGGTGGTGAGTACAAAGACTGTACCTTGGAACTATAACAAGGTATCAGTGGTTCATAAAGGAAAGGAGATTTCTGGTGAAATTAATGAAACGCATGGACTCACCCGATCTGGAAGATGCTTTGCTCCAGAGGAACTGAGAAAGATGAAAGCGGTGAAAGAAAGTCAATTGAAGAAACCAGTGTCGGAGGAGGAAGCAGAGGAATTCCTTAAGAAAATGAAGTCACAAGAGTACTCGGTGGTTGAGCAGTTGAGAAAGACTCCTGCTCAGATTTCCTTGCTATCTTTGTTGATACATTCAGAAGAGCACCGGAAGGCCCTGATGAAGATTCTAAATGAGGCTCATGTTCCGGAAAAGATTTCAGTGTGTCACTTGGAAAAGATTACCAACAAAATTTTCGAGTCTAATAGGATCACATTCTCTGATAAGGAGCTGCCGGTGGAGGGAACTGAGCACAATAAGGCATTGTACCTTACGGTAAAAAGTGAAGAGTCAGTAGTGACCAGGGTATTGATTGACAACGGATCGAGCGCTAACATTTGCCCGCTGTCAACTTTAGGGAAGCTGAACATCAGCCCGGATAGAATCCGGAAGAACAGTATCAATGTGAGAGGGTTTGACGGCGGAGGTAAAAACACGTTAGGAGATATTATTTTGGAAGTGACCATCGGTCCCGTTGATTTTACTATGGAGTTCCAGGTGCTCGACATTGCCGTGTCGTATAACTTGTTGTTAGGCCGACCATGGATCCATGCGGCCAAGGCAGTACCATCTTCTCTACACCAGATGGTCAAGTTTGAGTGGGAACAGCAAGAGATTGTAGTCCATGGGGAAGAGAATGCTTGTAACATGGTGGCGCCGTTTAATGATGCTGATGGGGATAGAGGTCCTTGGGTCTACCAAGTGACAGATGCCATTGTGGTGAACAGAATTGCAGAAGGTGAGAGGTTGCCGATTCCTATGATTGCACCAACTGCTGTGATGGTGGCTAAAGAGATGCTCAGAAACGGATTTGCGCCAGGAAAGGGACTGGGCAAAGCATTACAGGGAGTTACTCAGCCGGTTCAGCTTTCAGAGAACAAGGGCACATTCGGCTTAGGGTTCAAACCCACCTTTGCCGATATCCAGAGAGCCTCAAAAGCCAAAAAGAACTGGACCTTGCCCAAACCCATACCCAAATTATCCGACACCTTCGCCAGGCCTGGTACAAAATATCAGACATCTGCTGCAACAGAGTGCATTGAGACTCAACTTGACGAAGAAATGCTGAGTTTTAGGAAGATGTTTTGGGAAGTAAATATGGTTGAAGCAGGGGAAGGAACAAGTAAAATGGATGTGCAGTTTGTGGGGCCTGGCATCATGTTAAACAATTGGGAAGCTACTCCTTTCCCTATCAGAAAGGAGTCTTGGTAGTTAGCTCAAAATTTCATCATTGCTTTCCCTAAAGTTGTTATTTTTTTTTTTTTTTGGTTTTCCCATTCCCCTCATGAAAAGAAAAATCACCATGTATCCCGAACTTTGTTCGTTCTTTTATCAATGAAATGCAATTTTCCTTTCTTTTCACTTTTGCCTTATTTTTCTTTATTTTTCCTTTTGTACAGTTTTGCATGTGTTGATTCCAATGCCATGTCATGCGTGAAGGATTCTAGACCCAGTTCTGACAATCATGTTACAATACAAGAAATCGAGGAAGATAGTGAAATAGAATGTGAAGATGAGGAAGCCCTGGAGGAAATAAGCAAGGACATGAAACAATACGAGGAAAAACCCAAACCGAATCTGAGTGATACGGAGTCTGTAAATTTGGGGAGCGAAGATGATGTCCGAGAAACAAAGATTAGTGTACATTTGGAGGCACCCCTCCAGGATGAATTGATAAGGTTGTTACATGAATTCAAGGACATTTTTGCCTGGTCCTATGATGACATGCCCGGACTCAGTACTGATTTGGTGGTGCACAAGTTGCCTATATACTCCGAATGCCGGCCGGTGAAGCAGAAGTTGAGGAAATTCAAAACGGACATTAGTGTAAAGATAAAAGAAGAGGTGAACAAGCAGTTTGAGGCAAAAGTCATAAGAGTTACCAAGTACCCCACCTGGTTGGCAAACGTTGTGCCGGTCCCGAAGAAAGATGGAAAAACCAGAGTGTGTGTAGATTATAGAGATCTCAACAAAGCTAGTCCGAAGGATGACTTTCCATTGCCAAATATTCACATATTGATCGACAATTGCGCCAAGCATGAAATCGGTTCGTTTGTGGACTGTTATGCTGGTTATCACCAGATCCTTATGGACGAAGAAGATGCTGAGAAAACTGCCTTTATTACACCTTGGGGAACATACTGTTACAAAGTAATGCCGTTTGGATTGAAGAATGCCGGGGCAACTTACATGAGGGCAATGACTACAATGTTCCATGATATGATGCATCGAGAAATTGAAGTATATGTGGACGATGTCATCATAAAGTCCAGAAAACAACCTGATCATGTGAGAGATCTGAGGAAGTTCTTCCAAAGACTACGAAGGTACAATTTAAAGCTCAATCCGGCGAAATGCGCCTTTGGAGTACCTTCAGGGAAACTACTGGGGTTTATTGTGAGTCGGCGAGGTATCGAACTGGATCCATCAAAGATCAAGGCTATCCAAAGTCTACCTCCGCCGAAGAACAAGAAGGAGGTCATGAGTTTGCTAGGAAGGTTGAATTACATTAGTTGGTTCATTGCTCAATTGACGTCAACATGTGAACCAATCTTCAAATTGTTGAAGAAAGATGCAGCAGTGAAGTGGACCGACGAGTGTCAGGAAGCCTTTGACAAGATCAAGGAATATTTGGCCAATCCTCCAGTGTTAAAACTCAATCCGGCGAAGTGTGCTTTTGGAGTACCTTCAGGGAAACTACTGGGGTTTATTGTCAACACGACGAGACAAGCAAGAAAGAACAAGCCATATATTACCTCAGCAAGAAGTTTACGTCCTATGAGGTGAAATACACTCAGCTTGAAAGGACTTGTTGTGCATTGATTTGGGTAGCTCGGAAGTTAAAACATTATTTGTCAGCATATACCACGTACTTGATATCTCGACTGGACCCCCTCAAGTACATATTTCAGAAGCCCATGCCTACGGGAAGATTGGCCAAATGGCAGATTCTGCTCACAGAATTTGACATTATTTATGTGACCCGTACGGCAATGAAGGCACAAGCTATTGCAGATCACTTAGCGGAGAATCCGGTGGATGATGAGTATGAACCATTGAAGACGTACTTTCCGGATGAAGAGGCAATGATTGTCGAGGAGATAGAGCAAGAGGAGAGACCAGGATGGAAAATGTACTTTGATGGAGCCGTCAACAGCAAGGGCGTGGGTATCGGAGCGGTACTCATTTCAAGTACGGGACAACACTATCCCGTCACCGCTCAGCTCCGATTTTTCTGTACCAACAACATGGCCAAATACGAGGCATGCATATTGGGGTTAAGGATGGCAATCGACATGGGTATTCAAGAGATTTTGGTCATGGGTGACTCGGATCTCTTGGTACACCAAATCCAAGGGGAATGGGAGACACGAGATCTGAAATTGATACCATATCGGTATTGTTTGCATGAGTTGTCTCAAAGATTCCAGTCTATAGAGTTCAAGCACATCCCAAGAATGCACAATGAGATTGCAGATGCTTTGGCTACATTGTCCTCTATGTTGCATCATCCTGACAAGACATATATAGATCCGCTCCGGATCCAAGTCCGTGATCAAAATGCTTATTGCTTCGCTGTGGAAGAAGAGTCAGATGGAGAGCCGTGGTATCATGATATTAGAGAATACTTGAAAGCTGGCAAATACCCGAAGCAAGCCACCGGAGACCAGAAGAGAGCCATCAGGCGTCTAGCCAATGGATTTTTCCTCAGTGGAGGAGTGGAATACAAAAGAACACCAGATCTGGGTTTATTGCGATGTGTGGATGCACAACAAGCGGATGAAATCATGATTGAAGTACATGCCGGAGTATGCGGACCCCACATGAGCGGGTATGTTTTAGCAAAGAAGATTTTGAGAGCTGGGTACTACTGGCTCACTATGGAGCGTGATTGTATCAGGTATGTGAAGAAGTGCCACCAATGCCAGGTACATGGGGATCTGATTCACTCCCCGCCTTATGAGTTACATACAATGTCAGCACCTTGGCCCTTTGTTGCTTGGGGCATGGATGTCATCGGCCCAATAGATCCAGCCGCTTCTAATGGGCACAGGTTCATTCTGGTTGCAATTGATTACTTCACCAAGTGGGTTGAAGCTAAGACATTTAAAGCAGTGACGAAGAAGGCGGTGGTGGATTTTGTGCATGAGAATATTATATGTCGATTTGGAATTCCCAAAGTGATTATCACGGACAATGGAGCCAACTTAAACAGTCATCTCATGGCGGAAGTTTGTGAAAGGTTTAAGATCACACACCGCAATTCCACACCTTACAGGCCAAAGGCGAATGGTGCAGTGGAGGCAGCAAATAAGAACATCAAGAAGATCCTTCGAAAGATGGTGGAGGGGTCCAGGCAATGGCATGAAAAGTTACCCTTCGCTCTCATGGGTTACCGCACGACAGTGCGTACTTCTATTGGAACCACACCTTATACACTGGTGTATGGAACGGAGGCTGTTATACCCGCAGAAATAGAAATACCATCATTACGGATCATAGCCGAAGCTGAGATAGATGACGATGAATGGGTAAAGGCCCGTTTGGAACAGTTGAGTTTGATTGATGAGAAAAGGTTGGCTGCAGTTTGCCATGGACAGTTGTATCAACGAAGAATGGCCAGAGCATATAATAAGAAGGTACGACCTCGGAAGTTTGAAGTCGGACAGCTTGTTTTGAGGCGTATCCTTACCGCATTGGGCCAAGGCGAAGGGCAAGTTTGCGCCAAATTGGCAGGGACCGTTTTTGGTATCACGGGTGTTGTCCAATGGAGCATTGTATTTAACGGATGTTGAAGGAAAGTGCGTAGAGACTGCTATCAATTCAGATGCGATCAAAAGATACTATGTATGATTCCTTTTCAATTATGTGTTTTGTATTTTGTTGTGATTTTGGAATTGAAATGACGAAGGCGTTTTATTCTCTATCCAAACACTTTATCCATTGATAACTCCTTTTGAGCCTTAATGAATGAATTCTTTCATATCCCTCTCTCGGAATCGCTTTAGCACAATAAGATCGGAATTGCCAAAATGAAATAGCGCAATAAGATCGAAATTGCCAAAATGAAAAAAAAATGAAAAAATGAAAAAAAGAGAGAAAAAGACAAAAAAATCGGGAAAAAGTCAAAAGAAATCCATCTAACTAATGAAGTTGGATGAACTACGTCCGACTTGATCCCGAAAGGGTACGTAGGCAGCCTCTCTGAGGTTCAGTCACAATAAAGGAAAAATCCAAAAATTCCCCACATATTGAAACTGGGGCAGAAGTTTTGTTTAATAATTCCGGGAGTTGTAAATATTTTTGAACCCTCGTGAAATTTTGAGCCTTTATACCTTTCTTTCTCAACCCATCCAAAAGCCACGTTACAGTCCAAAGAAAGACCTTCTGATCGATCCCGAAATGATAACAAATACAACGAAGGAGGAGCAAAGCATCGGATAGTACCCGTGGTACAGAAAACAAAATACAAAAGGAAAAATGGAAAAATAAAATGAGAGAGTCTCATCAGTGAAAACCTTAACCGGCACTGTGAGGCGATTGTGAGTCTGAGAGAAATAAAATGAGAGAGTCTCATCAGTGAAAACCTTAATCGGCACTGTGAGATGTTTGTGAGGTTGAGAGAATAAATGAGAGAGTCTTATTGGTGAAAACCTTTCGAGGCACCATAGGGCGATCGTGAGAATTACCAAAAAAGAGAAAAGAAGAGGCAACAAAAAAAAGTATCGGTTTGGGTCAAAGGCAATTCAAATCCAGAATAATGATTGGAACGAACTGGGTCAGAGTTTAAATACATGGCATGGTCAGCGGAATCAGCCAGCAAGTACCCAGATAAGTTCTATCATTCCCCCCAAAATACTCCTTACCTTCCTTTCATTTTTCCGCATTTCATTGTTTACCTTTTGAGAGCTAACTACCAGCTCCTGATGATGAAAGCTGAAACAACACTGGGTCAGAAAGAAGGAAGAGTTGGGAAGGAAATATGGTCAGAAGAAGAGAAAACAAAACAAAAATAGAAAAAATGAGAAAATACAAAAAGAGTTTGCAAGGGACAAGCAGTTAAAAGTCATGCAGCATGAGAAAAGCAAAAACAAAGGAAGCAATAAGAAGCGGGGATGGCAGATGCCAGTTGCCAGCAGTTTATATCTAATAAGTTCTGTTTCATGCAGGAACAAATTGTCACTAATCACTTTAGAGTGAATGTGACCAATGTGGAAAAATAGAAAACGCAAAAAGAGAAAGTTCGCCGAATAAGTGGAGAAATTCACAGGCAAGAGATAATTGGTAAAAGAAAATACCAAAAAGAGGAAGGTAATATCTTGTAAAATCCACTCCCCAGTCCTTAGGCTGCGGGAGTATTTTCTGCATTTACATTGCATATTTAAATTCTGTTAGGTGCCCACCTTCTAATACGGGAATATTTTCTGCATTTACATTGCATATTTAAATTCTGTTAGGTGCCCACCTTCTAATACGGGAATATTTTCTGCATCGCATTGCATGTTTAATTACTGTTAGGTGCCCACCTTCAAATACGGGAATATTTTTCTGCATTGCATTGCACGTTTAATTTCAGTTAGGCGCCCACCTTCAAATACGGGAATACTTTTCTGCATTCACATTGCACGTTTAATTTCTGTTAGGTGCCCACCTTCAAATACGGGAATATTTTTCTGCATTTGCATTGCACGTTTAAATTCTGTTAGGTGCCCACCTTCTAATACGGGAATATTTTTCTGCATTCGCATTGCACGTTTAATTTCTGTTAGGTGCCCACCTTCAAATACGGGAATATTTTTCTGCATTCGCATTGCACGTTTAAATTTTGTTAGGTGCCCACCTTCTAATACGGGAATATTTTCTGCATCGCATTGCATGTTTAATTACTGTTAGGTGCCCTAGTCCTCAGGCTGCGGGAATATTTTTCTGCATTGCATTGCACGTTTAAATTCCGTTAGGTGCCCACCTTCTAATACGGGAATACTTTTCTGCATTGCATTGCACGTTTAAATTCTGTTAGGTGCCCACCTTCAAATACGGGAATACTTTTCTCCATTTGCATTGCTTATATAGTTAAAAGCTCACACTGGGGCAGAAAAAGAAAAAAAAAAGAGGTAGTTTGTTGTTTTGTTTTGAGCAGGTCCAACTCGAGATCAAGAAAAACAAGAAAATCAACAAAAAAAAAAAGAGTCAACAAGAAAAGAAAATCAACAAAAAAGGAAGATTCTGCATCACCGGAAAGGGAAGAAGAGCAAAAGCTAGATTAGGAACAATTGTAATTGTGAGATCATAGCTTAGAATAGCTTCTTCATTTTACATTTTCCCCCCGGTGTAATAAGGAGTAAGTCGGCAAGTCTCAACAGTGTCAATGCAACAGTGAGTCCGGTAGTTTTTAAACTGCCGGACCTTCCCGAACTACACTGACCCGATTCCTGTTTAACCCAGGATATGTAGGCAACCTCTAAAGCAGGGTGCGGTCAAAAGGTTTTCAAAAAAACTTTTACGGAATGTGCCAATGTGCAAAAATCTCTCATTTCTGCTCACTTGTCTTTGCACTGAAACTCTTCGTGTTCCCGAGCAAAGAGGGGCAGCTGTGAGCACATGATTTTTGCACCGGGCAATTAATTCCAAAATTAAAATAAATATGTTTTTGAGTGCCATTACTTGCTTTGTTTGAGATTAGCTACACTTTTGTGTTTGAATGAGTAGGAATTAGAAGAAAATCAAAAAAAAAATAGGCTAGATGATTAATTTGTTAAATTAGTTAGATTTTAAGCAAAAATAGCAAAATAATTTAAGTAGTGAAAATTAAGAAAAATAGTAGAAAATTACCAAAAAATACTAGAAAATTAGAGTAAATAGGAAATTAGGTTTTATAATTTTCCATAAAAGAAAAGAAAAAAAAAGTATAAAAGAAAATACATAAAAATCATTAAAATCAGAAAATGCAAAAAAATAGCTTGTGTTTAATAAACTTGGGCCAATTGCAATCCAAGTCACTGGCCCAATGCTTTGGCCCAAAGGAAATCCGGTCCAGGCCTTTAATGGACTTGATCTCAGCCGTCCAACCTCGTTGATCTAACGGCTGGGATATTTAGTTGAATTTAGGTTTTAGTTAATATGAGAGAAGTGATCTGGGCCGTCCGTTTTAGTCGATCTAACGGAAGAGACTCTTGGTCTCATAAACGACAATACTACGTCGTTTTAGTAACGCCTATCCTTGGCCGTTGATCCTCATCGAATGGACGGTCAGGATTTCATGCGACACTTCGCCTATAAAAGGCTTGTGTCTGAAGACCTCGGCCATTTACACACGCCTCTAACCCTAGCCGCCCTTTTGCTCTCACCTCCCTCTTCTTCATCATCATCTTCATCACAGAAACCCTAGCCGGCCAATGGCGGCCACCACCCTCCACGGTGGTCGCCGGCCCCCTTTTACCCTTCCTCTCTTCTTTTCTATCATCTCCATCTTCTTCTCCAATCAAACCCTAGAAAACCCTAAGACAAACCCCTGTTCTTCAAGTTCCGGTCACCGGAATCTTTGCCGGTGACCACCAAAGTATGAATCTCACCTCAAAACCAATGCCAAAAGAACCCCCTTTCTCCGATCTATCCAACCATACCCCTCTCGCCCCTCGAATATTACCGGAACGTCTCGAATATCCCAAAAAGTGTTGCCGAAAACCTAACTCCGGCGACTCCAAAACTCAAACCACTTCCAAGATCCAGTCTTTTACCACCACAAATACCCCCTACAAACCCAGAACCCCAAAGGCTTCGTCTTTAAGCCTTAGAAGAAGAATCAGAAATAAAAAAAAAAGGGATCTGAAAAGAAGTAAAGAAAAGGAACGAAAAAGAGATATGAGGAGAGTGAAGTCTGATAAAAAGAAGAGAGAAGAGAGGGATAGGAAGCTTGGGGGACAGACCCCGCCAAGCTAAGTTCCCCTCCTTGCCTTGTTTGCTGTTTGCTTTTCTTCTCTGATTGTTTTTATTTTGTTCTTTGTTATACTCTGTTAGCTTGTCCTACGAATTAGGTTGTTATCTTGTCTTAAGGTGTTTGACATCCCTGATTCTTCTTCATCTTCTTTTTCTTTCTCTGTTAGCTTTCTGAAATCTCTGCTACATGTCTTATCTGTTCTTGCATGATAATTTTAGGGTTTCTGTTCTATTTGTTTTCACCTGTTCATGGTTTCCTTTATTTGATACTTGTCGTCTTTTGTTTATTTCTTCATCTCTTTGTGCTTCGTCTGTTTAGTTTTAGGGTTTATGTTCATTTCGTCTTTATGCTTTATTTCTCTAATTCGAAAGAAGACATGTTTAGTATTAGGGTTCATCCTGTTCATACTGCTTTTCTTGTTTTAATTGTTCCTTTCTGTTCGTGTTTTGATTGATTATGTCTGCTGTAAACCATGCTCATTCTTACTAAGTCAAAAGACTTATCTTTTATCTTGTGCTTTTCCTTTTATTTGTGATTTCTGATTTATTAGTCTTCGACAGCATGACTGTTCTTCTCTCCGTGGTTCTTTACATGTTTAAGTTGCCTAGTCATTGTTGTTCATATCTTATACTATGTTTGTCTCGATTTTGGTTTTGATTCTCTATTTTGAAGATTTGAACTTGAGATTTTTCTTCTTCTTCATCCTCTGTTTATAGTAGGCTTCTTCATCTTGTTAGTTTTAGATATCTTCTCCGCATGCCTATGTTTTGGACTCTCATTCTGTGTTAAGTTCACCTTTGTCAACTCTCATTAGTTTGAATGATTCTTCTATTCTTCATCTTCATATTGACCTATCATATGCATACATAAGGCTAGGATTAATACTTGAAAAGAGATCTTAGTTAACATGTCTATGCTATTGTGTGTTCTGTTTCATCTATTACTGGCTGTTTCTTAGAGTTTAACATTCTGAGCATGTTGTGCCTTGAACCTAAAGGTTTTGGAGTTTTCAATTGTCATATAACTGGAATTAGTAGCAATTAGGTCTAATCTAACATGGATTCATATGTTGTCACATGAAGTTGGATAATATGGATTGATTAGCTAAGATTCAACCATATCAAATTGTCTTTCCTGAGTTTTTGTTGATTAATGCATCTTGTCTGGTTCTATGTGTCCTAATATATGCAAATCATGTTGAATTTGATTTAGTTTCATTGGTTTTGGTTGAGTGTGAGTGTTTGATCAACACTGTTGGAACCCTAGGTGAATTGGTTATAGCTGCTAGAATTAGATTCCTAGAAATGGTTAGTTGTGAAATAGGCCAAAACTGAAAATCACAAAATTAGGCTATTAGTTAAATAATTGGCTTAAGAATGGCCAACCCTGCAAAGGGCTGACCTATTCTATAAAGCCCTAACACACAGTCCACTTTTGAAGTGGCTGGTTGTGCAAAAAGGGGCTATGTCTGCAAATGCAGACTAGCCCAGGCTCTCTTTAGAGCTCTGAGCATAAAATGGCCAAACCTGCAAATGGTTTTAGGCCCAAATGTTCAGTGATTGGCTTTAATAGCCAAAGCCAAGTCTCAACTTGAGACTGGCTAAGTTTTAAATAGTTTAAACATAACAATAAAAGTAGGCTATGCCTGTAATTGGTTTAAAATGAAGTCAAAGTCTCTAATTGGCAGAAAATAAAGCAAAAGTGGTTAAAATTGAAATGGTTCTTTAAAAGTAGAACTGGCCAGCCCTTAAATACCAATGCAAGGCTGGCTATTAGTTAAATAGGTGCAAAAGATGATGAGATTTAACCTAGGTAAGCTGTGTAAATAAGCAGTGCCCTTAAGGACACAATTGGAACTTGAAATAGTATTCTGGTAAATAATTTAGAACTTAAGAGGGTAATTGAGACATTTGTGCTCCTGATTTCTGCAATTTTGCAGAGATTTAGGGGTATAATGGTCTCCTAAAAATAGGAAATCTGTAAAAATCTTTAACTATTAGGGATACATTGGTAAAATGCCCTAAAAGGAATCTTTTAGAACCTTCCAGCACATGCTGGAAGGGTTTTTCATAACTGAAATGGGGCCTAAGTGAAAACTTGGTAATTTTTAGAGGGGGAGAAGTGGGATTTAATCCCATACTTTCTCCCCAAGTCTTAGCCTTGGCACATGCCTATAAATACTCCCAAAAAGAGTAGAATAGGGGCTGGCTTTTAGAATATAAAGTTTCAGAGGTAGAAATAGCAATAGGATAGCAGAATTTCTGGGTTTCTCTCTCGGATTGCTGGGTTATTTGCTTGGGATTTCATTTTGCTGTTGTTGTGGTCTTCTATTGGCTGATTTTCAAATCATCACTGTTGCATTGCTGATTGAGTCATTGCTGTTGCTTATTGCTTATCCCCCTAGACTCATTGGCTTTTCTACTTGTTGATCCAGGTACTCCTCTGATCAATTGAAGCTGTAATCGATTTGTTGATAGATAAATGAAGATCCAGTTTGATTATGTGCTGTTGTGTGGATTGTAATTTAATAGTGTTGGTTGGACTTATAAATTGATTATCATAGTAGTCTGTAGTAGTAGGAAGTACAATAAACACAAGAGATGTAATAATGGTAGTATAGTAGTAGTGTAATGGTAGAATAGATCACCCATCACTTAGTTAAATAGGAATACCATTAAAACCAGAGTTAATCAACTCACTTGCATGCATTAATAATAATAAGCTCACTTAGTTAACTTGATTCGTTAACCAACTTCAAAGTTTGAATAAGTTTGAAAAGATGAGGAGTAAAATTGGCTTTAATGATGTTAAAACAGGTTTTAGGAACATCAAGTAAGTTCGATTCATATTAGTGTTAGTAGTATATCACGACTATAAATCAGTATGTAAAAGCAAGTAAGTTCTAAAAGAGAATAATGATTAGAGAAGCATGATAGTCATCTGCAACTGGGTAATGTGACACCAATATAGAAGCAAGCGGTAAAAAATCTAGTGATAAAATTCAATGTAAATTTCGCAATTATTTAGTATAGTAATATAGGTGCTTGTTAGTAAGCTTATAGATTATACTTCACATAGCTAAATTATTCATCACTGATTTCTAGTTAAAAACTTATGTGTTAATATGTTAGCTTACAAAAACAGAGATAAAAATAGTCAGTTAGTTTAATTCTCTCATTAGTTATCTGTTAACATAGAATTAATATTAGTCCTCTCTTACAACTTCAAAAGCTTTCAACCAGTAAATAGCTAAAAATGATCATTGAATTCGTTAGTATAGGTCCAGATCAGAGACAGTAAGTGTATTAAGCTTTTGTGTATTTTGTATAATTCAAAGTTAGCATTGATATTTTTGTATAGTTATTTCGCCTTTTGATTAATAAAAGAGTATGTTAAACGATGTTCTTCTACGTTTGATTATTATGAGTTCATGGTTTATGTTTGTCTTTAGTATTTTCGTCTAATTTGGGCCTAACTCTCAATTTGGACCCAAACTATAATATAGCATTGATCTGGTTTGGCAAAAATGGACGGCTTGGGCCTTTAAGGCCTGGGCAGATTGAAAACTCGGCAAGGAAAACAGAAGAGAAGACTAGGCCCAATCAATAATATAAATTCGACGGGTTTGGAGTGTTTAATGATACAAAATCGGCTAAGGCAAAAACAATATAGCAAATGTAGTACACGCAAAATAGGATTGGACTTTAATAAATAATCGGGACGAGCCTCGCCCGACTTAAAATAAGCGGGGCCCCCATTTAGTAATGGTTTAACATAATTAGACTCGGGGAGACTATATAGCTAATTCCATAGTCTTACCCAAAACAATTAACAGCCGATAGAATATCTTAAGGCACGATTTTAATATACCTTCCTATGAACGAGTGTGCACTTGGTGCGACTCAAATCCAAATCTCGGTAAAACTGAAATATACCAAAAGTCATAGGCGTACTGGTTGCGGTATGACTTGAGGCGTGTTTTCGCGATACCGCAAATTCCTTAAAAGTAATATTTAACTTAAAAACATATTATGTTGTTAAAACCTATAATTGAGTCAAACAAGAACGACAGTGGAGCGACCGTGCTAAAACCACGGAATCCGGGAGTGCCTAACACCTTCTCCCGGGTTAACAGAGTTCCTTATCCGGACCTCTGCTTCGCATACATTTTAAGAGTCAAAATTCCTCGGATTCGGGATTAACCGGTGACTTGGGACACCATTGTCATTCCCAAGTGGCGACTCTGATTAATCTCTAATAAAATCCCGAACCGATTGTCCTTTAATTGAAAAACTCCTTCCCTTACGTTATTTTATCCGTTTCGGGTAATTGAGCGTCGGGGTATACCCTACAAGTGTATTTATACGCTTTTAAGTGTGTTGGGGTAGTAAAAAAGGGAGGTGTGACAAGCTCTGGCGAATCTGCTGGGGACCCAACCCTGAATTTCGATTTCAGGGTTTAAGAACTCGAGCTCCTTAGAACTGCCGTTTGCGTTTTTGTTTGACTTCATTATATGATTTGAACAACATGATATGTGCTTTATCGCTTTGATATTATGTGAACTGTATATAAAACTGTGCCGAAAACCCTTCTCTCTTCTCCCCCGGGGATGTGCTTACTGGTTGAGACTCCCCTTTCCGTTAAAGTCACCTTAAATTAAGAAAACAGAGGCCGGATAAGTTACAAAGCCGATTGACTCCGCGGGTCACCGGTACGTAGCCCCCTCCTCGATTCGAGTTGTCCGCTCGGGTACACGGTCTAGCAATCTATGAAACCGTAAGATTTTGGACATAGGTCTAGGACGATTATTTGCATCATATTTGACTTAGGGGACTCAACACAGGGGTTGGGTCCGTCTAGGACATGTGACCCGGTATTGAAAAGACCGAGCATGCTATGTGTTGCATTTTATTGTCCTTGATCGTTATGCGGACCGGCGAAAATCCCGAGATTGGAAAAATTGTTGAAAAAAAAGAGAGGAAAATAATGATTTATAGAAAATAGGTACCCGGAAAAATTGAAAATTTGAAAAAATAGGAGGAACGGTTTTTGTTGAAAATAATTGGTCAAGTAATCTGACCGAACTACGCAGGTTTGATTCTCGCCATTAGGTGGGATAGAATACCGCGAGCTATGGGCCTCCTCCAGAATCAACTCACGAAGGCCATCAACATTGGGCACACATATCCGGCCCTACATCCTCAATATGCCGTCACTATCAATGGTGACATCTCTAGCATCATCATGCTGAACTCTGTCCCTAAGGACAGCCAAATGTGGATCATCATACTGACGCTCACGAATACGATCATATAGAGATGACCAAGATACAACACAAGCCAATACCCGACTGGGCTCCGAAATATCTAACCTCACTAGCCGATTGGCTAGCACCTGAACATCATGAGCAAATGGCCTCTCCTCAGCCGGAATATATGCCAAGCTCCCCATACCGACCGCCTTCCGGCTCAAAGCATCGGCCACCACATTGGCCTTCCCCGGATGATATAATATAGTAATGTCATAATCCTTCAGCAACTCTAGCCATCTCCGCTATCTCAAATTAAGGTCTTTCTGTTTGAACAAGTGCTGGAGACTACGATGGTCGGTATACACCTCACAAGACACACCGTACAAATAGTGCCTCCAAATCTTCAAGGCATGAACAATGGCGACTAGCTCCAAATCATGAACAGGATAGTTCTTCTCATGTGGCTTCAACTGCCGAGAAGCATAAGCAATTACCTTACCTTCCCGCATCAACACACAACCTATCCCCACTCTCGAGGCATCACAATAAACGGTATATGAACCTGAAGCTGATGGCAATACTAACACTGGAGCTGTGGTCAAAGCTGTCTTGAGCTTTCTGAAAGCGCTCCTCGCACTCATCCGACCACACTAATGGTGCACCCTTCTGAGTCAATTTAGTCAAAAAAGAAGCAATGGATGAAAATCCCCGAACAAACCGGCGATAATATCCCGCCAAGCCAAGAAAGCTCCTGATCTCTGTAGCTGAGGACGGTCTAGGCCAACTCTGCACCGCCTCTATCTTCTTCGGATCAACCCGAATACCATCACGAGACACCACATGTCCCAGAAATGCTACGGACTCGAGCCAAAACTCGCACTTGGAAGAATTTAGCATATAGCTTCTCCTCCCTCAATCTCTGCAACACAATACTCAAATGCTGAGCATGCTCCTCCCGACTACGGGAGTAGACTAGAATGTCATCAATGAACACAATCACAAATGAATCCAAATAGGGCCTGAACACACTGTTCATTAGATGCATGAACGCGGCTGGGGCATTGGTCAACCTAAAAGACATCACAAGAAACTCATAGTGCCCATATCCAGTCCTGAATGCAGCCTTCATAATATCAGAGTCTCTAATCTTCAGCTGATGATAGCCTGAACGAAGATCGATCTTAGAAAACACCCTCGCACCCTGTAACGATCAAATAAATCATCTATGCGCGGTAGAGGGTACTTGTTCTTCCCTGTCACTTTGTTCAATTGCCTATAATCAATACACATTCGCATGGAACCATCTTTCTTTTTAACAAATAATACCGGCGCACCCCACGGGGACACGCTAGGACGGATGAAACCCTTATCCAGAAGCTCTTGAAGCTCCTCTTTCAGTTCTTTCAACTCAGCTGGTGCCATCCGATAAGGAGGAACGGATATGGGTTGAGTGCCTGGCACCAAGTCAATGCCAAAATCGATATCCCTATCCGGAGGCATGCCCGGCATGTCTGAGGGGAATACATCTGGAAAATCTCTCACAACAGGTACAGAATCAATGCTAGGAGGCTCAGCTCCCACATCTCTCACAAAAGCTAAGTACGATAGACACCCTTTTTCAACCATCTTCTAAGCTTATAAGAATGAAATAACACGGCTAGGGACGAAATCAGTCGAACCCCGCCACTCAATCGGAGAAATACCAGGGATGGCCAACGTAACTTGTCTTAGCATGACAGTCCAATATAGCATGGTACGGAGACAACTAGTCCATACCCAATATAACATCAAAGTCCACCATCCCCAACAATAACAAATCTGCCTGGGTCTCCAGACCCCCAATAGATATAACACAGGATCTATAGACATGATCCACAACAATCGTATCACCCACGGGGTGGATACATGAACAGGTAAATCAAGACTACCACGAGTCGCACCCAAATGATGTGCAAAATAAGAGGACACGTATGAATATGTGGACCCCGGATCAAATAGAACAGAGGCATCTCTGTGACAGACAGAAATGATACCTGTAATCACTGCATCGGAGGCAACTGCATCACGCCTGTCAGGAAGTGCATAGAACCGTGCCTGGCCTCCACCAGATCTCTCCTCGCCTCTAGGGCGACCACGAGAAGACTGACCTCCACCTCTACTAGACTGAGATGGTGCTGAAAAGGAGGGCCGATCCCTCTGCTGAGTCCTGTCCCTACGGAGTCGAGAGCACTGTCTCCTCATGTGGAAAAACTCGCAACACTCATAACATGTACCTGGTGCTGGAGAAGGGGACTGAAGGGAACCCCTCGCCGCAGAAGAACCCTGGGCTGAAGAAGTAGGTGCTGCACTCTGGGCTGGGAGGGCACTAAGTGATGACTGACCATGCTGAAACCCTTGTCGACCATGACCATAAGAACCTCCGCTCTGCTCTGGGCGGCCTGAATGAGAAGTTCTAGATGAGCGACCTCTGCTCTACTGGGAATGCCCTCTAGATGGAGCACCACTAAAACTGCCAGAACCACAAGGCCTCTCGGCCTCCCGCTCCTCTCTCTCTCGATGACGATCCGCCTCAATGGAGCGTGCCATGTCCACAACCTGCTCAAATGATGATGACAAAACTCTCTCTCTGGTCATAAGAATGCGGATAGAGTAGTTGAGGCCATCAATGAACCTCCCGATCCTCTCCCTATCATTAGGGATCATCCATGTGGCATGCCTAGCCAACTGAGTGAATCTAAGCTCATACTGAGTCACAGACATGTCGCCCTGAATCAACCACTCGAACCGGCGACGTAGCTCCTCGCGACGAGACCGAGGTACATATTTCTCTAGAAAGAGAGTAGAGAACTGCTGCCATGTGAGAGGTGCTGCTCCTGCAGGCCTACGCCTCTCAAACTCTTCCCACCAATCAAATGCAGGACCAGTGAACTGAAAGGTAGTCAATGAAACTCCGCTGGACTCAATAATACTAGCCGTCCGCAACATCCTCTAACACTTATCTAAGAAACCCTGGGCATCCTCGCCCTCAACGCCACTAAAATGGGGTGGCTGAAGTCTACCAAACCTCTCAAGACGACGCTGCTCGTCGTCGGGCATAGCCTGAACCATATGCTCTGGAGCTGGAGCTGGTGCAGCTGGAGGAATAACCGGCGCAACCATCTGAGTGGGGACCGCCTCTGGCGTCTGAAGTCCCTGAACAACCTGCTCAGGTGTGCGAGATGCAGGGGTCTGCTGACCACCCCCTGTCTGAGATGTCGCTACAGTAGCGGTAGCTGAAACTACCTGAGCCAAACCGAAACACACCGATAATATCTGAGCAAGGGTCTCCTGAGACCGGGAATAGCAATAGATACGGTCTGGCCCTGACCGGGGCTGCCGGAGCATCAACCACCGGGGGCCGCTCCTGAACCGGTACAACGGGCGGGTCAGCCGGCCTGCCTCAGCCGCCTTACCTCTACCTCTAGCACGACCGCGCTCACGGCCTCTAGCAGGTGGCAATGGAGGTCGTCCACCTCATCCTCTGATGCTCGCGTTCTCGCCATCCGCGAGAGAATAGAATATAGAAGTTCAGTTCTCAGAACAACAAGATCGCACGACCGAGTTCAAGAAAAGTGAAGTGTTTCCTAAAGGTTCGCAGCCTCCCGAGGATAAATATAGGCGTCCCCGTACCGATCCACAAGACTCTACTAACCGGCTCAAGACTCATGAGGCCTAGTAAACCTAGGCTCCGATACCAACTTGTCACGACCCCAAATCCGGTCGTGATGGCGCCCAGCACATTGCTAAGCCAGCCTGACCAATCAATAATAATAACGGAGCTAGAAGCTCGCTTTACCCCATTAAGCATATCAAATCACGAAGCAACAGCGATACATATAACGAAAACGGGGAACCAAGTCCCAAAATATACTAACTCCCATAGACCGAAGGGTCAAGAGTCATGAGCCTCTACTGAACATAAGTGTATAATGGTTTACAAGATACCAAGTGTGGAAAGAAACATCAATACAGAATCAAAAGACAGTAAGAAGGAATATCGGGTCCTGCGGACTTTGCAGCTACCTCGAATATCCTACAGATGTCACCTCGAACAGCTACCTAGATCACTGCTGAGAGGTACCTGGATCTGCACACAAGGTGCAGGGAGTAAAATGAGTACTGCCAGACTCAGTGGTAATAAACAAGGGTAAGACAGCGGAGATAAGAAATCCGCAATAAAGCACTATGTAAAGCTGTATTCGAATACCCTGTCACAGAATCAATATCAACTGTACCTGTACCAATAAGTACCAGCAAAATAGCATAACAACTAGCAGATGTAGCTAAATGCAATGCAATGCATGATATGACCGCTACGGCGCGTAGCCCGATCCAATTTGGGTACCCGTGCTCACTGTGGGGGTTCGGACTCCGGAGGGGCTCCTACAGCCCAAGCACAATATTACTGCGGCGTGCAGTCCGATCCAATATATATACCGCTGCGGCGCGTAGCCCGATCCACTACCAGTCAGCTAATATGCAAATACAACCTCGCAGGCTCAAAAGTAGTTTTGAAAACTCTTTTATCATTTTTCAGTTGGAAAACAGTAATATCAAGTTCCAGAGATTGGAAATAGCATGATAACAGAAATAGCTACGGACTGGTAGTAAACTAGCATGTCAATATCATAAGGCAATGATAACGATCCTCACGGGATCCAATACTGGCTCACAGCCCACAAGTATACTCAACCGTCCAAGAAGGAGGTTCAACGGCTCGAGAGTAGCCAATATCACAATATAGTATGCAACCATCCGAGAAGGAGGTTCGACGGCTCAAGAATAGCCTAATATCATAACACAGTATCAACAATCACAATCGACCCCGCACTCACAAGTGAGTACGTGTCTCGCCGCTATACAACGTCACAAAGTGGTATACCGGGGTTTCGAACCCGCCGGTCATCACCCACATCTATTACTCACCTCAATACAGCGCGACGACTACTCCGTAATGCCCTTTCCACGAGAATCAAGCTCCACACGCGTAGAATCTGATCAAATACAGTAGAAACACAACAAATTAGGCCAATGGGACGACACCCAATCAATACAACTCGATTTACACCAAAAATGGCAAAGTTGCCAAAACCCGACTATTGGTACGCTTCTCGAAAAATTACAAAAGTCACATATTCGGAATCCTCATCTCGATACGAGTCTAGGCATATAAAATTTATCAAAATCGGACTCCATTTGCCTACTCAAATCAGTGTTTTTCTTCAATTTTAGGCCTAGGGCTCAAACCCACCTTTAATCTTCCATTTACAGAGAATTAACAAAGAATTTCATGTTAAAATGATGTAATTAAGCCACAAAACTTACCTCCGATGAAACCCCGATGATTTCCCAGCAATCTCCCGTCAATACCTTCTCTTGGAACTCAAAAATGGAGTTTTGGGTGTTAAACTCGCGACTGACCAGTTCTGGTTTTTAATTTCACTGCCAGCCATTTTTGCCTTACGCGTTCGCGATGCACCTCACGCGATCGCGATGCCTTGCTCATTTCCTTCGTCGCGAACGCGACACACAGTCACGCATCCGCGAAGGTCAACTCCCCAGCCTCCGGACTTTTCCTCTACGCGAACGCGTAGGCTCTCACGCGAACGCGATGACCAATATGCCCCAGCCTACGCGAACGTGGGCCTTGCCCTCGCGAATGCGATGGCTTAATTTTTGCACAGTGGTCTGCAATTTTACAGCAGACTCCCAAGTTCCAAAAATGCCGGATGATAGTTCGGATTCTTCCCGAGGCCCCCGGGACCCCAACGAAAACCACCAACATACTCCAAAACAAGACACGAACTTGTTCCAAGCATAAAAACACCATCCTAAACATCAAAATCACCAATTACACACGGATTCAAGCCTAAGTTTCTTCAAAACTTCCAAAACTAACATTCGATCAAAAACCCGACCAAACGACGCCCGAATGACCTGAAATTTTGCGTACATATCTAAAATCACATAACGAAGCTACAGGAATTGTCGGAATTCCATTCCGGCCCCCGGATCAAAATCTCACCTACCGTTCGGATTTCGCTAAAATTCAACCTTAGCCAATTCAAGCCTATTTCTACACCGGACCTCCAAATTCAATTCCGATTGCTCACCTAAGTCACAAATCACCTCCCGGAACTAACCGAATCATCAAAATTTGATTCCGAGCCCTCTAACTAAATAGTCAACTCCGGGTTGACTTTCCTTATTCAAGTTTCCTTCAAAAAGGCTATATGCCTCATTTTCAATCCAAATCACTCCTAACTTACCCGATAGACTCTAACACTGATATAAAAGCATAAAACATGAAATTACAACATAACGGGGTGGTAATTCCCGTGACGACGGGCCGGGTCGTCACAAAATTTGTCCTAGATGGTAATGAATGTATTAAAATATTCGTAAGATCTATGAGTTATGAGACTGGTAAGCGCATCAGTCAACATTCGACGAATGTTCCAAAGGGGGGAATGATATTATACCCCATATTTTCATACGGGAGACTATTCGTAAGTCAATTGATGTAAGCTCAGAAATACGATTGTCTTTTAAATACATAAATTAAGTTAACAATGTTAACTTAGAGGTTACAAATCCTTAAGATCATTAATAACAAGTACCAAGAGGGTCGGAAAACTTGAAAGCTAAACAAAAAATAAGTTTCGTCGAAAGTCGATAGGTTTAAAATGTTATAACATGCATTTTGGGGTGAGACTAGGTTTTTATGAAGGTTATGTTATGCTTTATTAGGGTTATAGCAGTTGTTTGTTACGTTTTGAAGTCAAGCGAGTTGTGGAACAAAAGGTGGCAAAGGTCATCACAAGTTACATTCATAACTGTGTTGAGCATTATGTCAAATGCAGCAGAGCTTTTCTCACAATGTAATTTGAAATAAGTGATAATAAACATATAAAATTGAATATCTACAAGTCTCATTTCTAACACATTAAACAATTTGTTGATACGACATCGAAATAGAAAGATAATTGTTGTTTCGAGAGACTGCAAAGGCTGCATAGGTGACAAGTAGGTGTGTCACTAAAGTTTTTTGAGCAATATGTTTCGTGTGATATATGAGGTATTTTTGGGACATATTATATACTAATTTTAAGGTCTTCGAATTTAGTTTCCAATTCTCTTAAATTTTCATTCATACGACATCCGGATAAAAAGATATAAGCGTCGGAAGTTGGGCAAATGCTAGGGTGCCAAGCTAGCACCTCTTTGACTTTTCAAAAGTTGATATATATATAGGTCTTAGGTCGCCTTTATCTTCATTTTTCCATATAATACCATCAGAGAACACCCTTAACATATCCTTAAGCTCTCTTCTAGCGTTTCAAAGAAGATTAACATCCCGGGCATGAAATCAAGAAGCGGTAACATTTGAACAATCCCTACGATGTAAGTATCAGTATATCGCCTCTTTTTTTCTTTGTAGTTTGAGTTTAGGAAGGTATTTCATAGTTAAGAAAATATCTATTTTCTGTATTTAAGATTTTAAATATCAAGGAAGGTTGATAAATTTGTTTCCTAATAGTTAGAACTCACGGGATGATGATCGGAAGACGTGAGTCCGATTTATTTTACTTTTAGTGGACTGTTTAGTAGTCCACCCGTGTTGTTCTATTGTGCTTCTGATTTATGGAGTTTGAATGATGAAGGGCATGGATAAATGGCACATGTTGTAGGGTAGTAGGTTGATCGCTCGCCGTTGCAATTTCAGGCTAATGATAATTTGTTGATTGGGTGTGTTATGGTATATTTGGGTTTTTTGTTGTATTGAAGGTCCTGGATTGTAGTTGGGTTGTTTTGACTTACTGATGGTATTGTGTTTGTATCTCGCCTATAGTAGGCTTGATATACGTGATATACTAGCGCCATCTAAGTTGTACATGTATTTCTTTGTTATGGGGTTGGCGCCTTAGTTCTCATAAGCTTGTTATTGAGTTGCATTGATGACTTAAGGTGTGTTTAATCTATTCCTTCTTTCCTTTAGGAATGATCCATATGATACAACAAAACGAGCAAGCATGCAACTTTCACAAATGATTATATTCTTAGAAGCACTAAGGTCGGCTATGTTCTTGATTCTCCATATGTCCTACTATCATATCGTCTGTTCATGGATCTCATGACATTCCGAGAGATAGTTTTGACTTACTTCATTATGCATTACATACATTTATACAGGTATTGACATATGATCAAATGGCGTTATATATGCGTACATTATATGTATATGGGTATGGGAAAAGGTTATGTCATTATATACGCACCGCTACCTAATCTGCTGGTATGCGTTAATAATTTCGCCCACAGAGACCGAGATGATATGATGGGATACCCTCATAGGCTTGATGATATTATGTATGCATATACCAATGTAAGATATGACATTTATATGCATATGCATGACATTATTATTGTTCCACGATCCATAGAGGTATTTAGACTTACAGGCTGAGTTCCTTACTCCATGTTTCTTTCATGTCTTTTATATACTGCTTTCATGAATTACATACTCGGTATTTTATTTGTACTAACGTCCCTTTTTCTTGGGAATGTTGCATTTCATACCTGCAGGTCCCGATAGATAGGTTGACAGTCCTTCTAGTAGGCTATCAACTCAGTAGAATATATGCACTCCACTTGCTTCGGAGTTCCTATTTGGTCTGTATGATTTGGACATGTATTGATTGGTATGGCGAGGTCCTATCCCGACCTTTAGGATATTTATGTACTCTTAGAGACTTGTAGACAGATGTCGTGTATATTGATACTTGTGTGGTCTTGTCGGCCTATATTTTGAGTGCACAAATGATCATGTCGGCCTTGTAGGCCCGTATGTCACATGTATAAGTTTCTATATAATGTTCGTTATCCTACATTTATTATTCCTTTATGTTTTATTCTGGTTATCTCATGACGGCCCTTCTAGCCCATTTACCCATGATGTTATGATAAGAAAAAATAATACGTTATGTTGGTACTCGGTTGGGTAAGGCACCGGGGGGCCCTCGCAGCCCATCGGTTTGGGTTGGGACATCATTCCTTTTTTGTATTTCTATATCTTCTCATCAGCCCATTCATGTTTCTTGATACCATGGAAATTTTTTCTTTAAGAGCTTCTAGATCGTCATCAATATCATCCTCAGGTCCTTCAATTGTAGTTTTGAAGGCAATTATTTTCTTCTCTTCTTCCTGATTCATTTTCTTGAGATGGCTTTTCTCAAATGCTATAAGATCTCCTCGTAGTTCCTCATGTGAAAGTTTATTTAGATCTTGGGACTCAAGTGCAACTAGTTTTGTCTGCCATGTGGTAGGCAAACGCCTTGGAATTTTTCGAACTTGATCACTACTTGAGTAGGACTTACCAAAGGCTTTCAGATCGCCAATTATTTTACTAATTGCAAACATTTCCTCAATGGATTCTCCTTCTTTCATCTGGAAGAGTTCATAAGTTCCTTCATAAGTAACTTCCAGTTTTCCCACATTTCTTTGGGAGTATCGCAGCTTGGAATTTTCTCATATTCTTCTCTACTTATAGAATTATAGAGCAAGTTTCGAGACTTAGCATTAACTTGAAAAACATACATTTTCTCATCTTTGTATTCCTCTATGTCTTCAGGATCAGTAGGAGGTTGGGGTACTGCTGGCAGTGGATAGTTTCCCTTTTTATGACACGCCATACTTTGACATCATAGGATTTTGTATAGATTTCCATGCGTACTTTTTAGTGGGAGATATATTGTCTATTGAAGTATAGTGGTCTTACTTGCAATGTCCCTTCTTGAAAGAGTGCTCCAATTATTACTTAATTTGACATGATCTTTTCTTACTAGATGTTAAGCAAAAGATAAAAAGTGTGAGGCCTGCTCCGATACCAATTGAAAGTAAAGGAGGGTGAATTGTTGATTTTTCTTTTTTGTATTCTAAGTAGTTGACTAGTTTACCAATTGGTCGACAATGAGATAAGAACAGAATAAAAGTAAAGCAGAAATAAAGAGCAGAAATTAAAGTCACCGGAATTTTTATATTGGTTCAGATTCAAAATGAATCCTACGTCTAGTCCACTTGGATTGCAAAGGTCCTCTCTTTCATTATTTGAAGTTTCTCGATTACAAGAGAGTTGATGTAGATTTACACCAACAACTTAGTCACTATGTCACTTCTCTCATCTTGATACAATGTCTCACCAGTGTTTATATCTTTTTCTTCTCTCACTAATTACACATCAAATCTAAAGAGAACTACAATTCTTGTTTGGAGTAGAACAGAAAGTGTGATAGTTGTTCGTTCAAAGTATATTTGCTTCAAGCCTGGAAAAGATGTATATATATTTCGTGAGGCCTTCTTGACTCTTAACTAACGTGAATCTTGAGAGATTACAAACCCAAGGGAGTTGATCTTTTAAAGGAATCATAAATTAACTTTTCCAAGGATAAGGTGTAGTTTCTGTTGCTCTTCCTGGACTTGTGGTGTTGATAGACTTTTCTTCTGCTAGGCAGATCTTTCCGTTAGTTGAATAATCAATGTTGTATCCCTTGATTCCGGACTTTAAGGATCTCCAGTGCAGAGCTTTGCAATCTCGTTTTCCTTTAATTTGGGACCTTCCTATAATAACTTCTATCAATCTGCTATCAAATCATTGATTGGTTCTTCTTCCGGATCTTTGCTGCTTCTTTCTTTTTCGTCTCTAATCATTGATACTTTTCATTTCCTTTGTTTCTGGAGTTTCAATCATTCTCCTTCCTTAATTTCTCCCATTGGTAGATCTTTTCCTTAATTCTTTTACTTCTTTCATACTTGACTGAGAAGGCTTCTTGATTCCTTTGTTTTATCTCTTGTGATCCGGCACCAATAGTAATATATTATTTTTCGTCAATGAAACTTATATTTTTCAAGGTTCACATAACTAAATCGGTGGAGTACTATAAAGCTGCAATTTTTTCGAAACTGTAGCATCTTCTCCTCCTCCTCTAAACCAAAAGGCATAGACCCTAATGTGCATGAAGCCTAAGTTAGACTTTCTCTTTCTGTTATTTGCCACACCGAAGTTTAGAATTTAGTTTTGAATAGATGGAATCGATCAAATAGGAAAAAAGAAAAGGAAGGTCAATCTCCGAAAGGCCTTCGTAGAGCTGAGCTTTAGGGAGAATACTTTTTGTGGACGAGCCACGTGAAAGAGGCATAGTGCAGCGTCTTATAAGGATTTCTTTGTTTATTATAAAGATTCCTCTTGGGAGGCATTTTTAACTATTTACCTTTAGTCATTATGTTAATTATACTTAAACCCTCAACGTGACAACTTTCATTAATTACAATATGGAAATACAAATAAAGAAAGGTGAGGATTTCCTAACTTTGGATACTATTATCGAAAATGCATGGCTCCTGGAATTTTAACACCCTTTCTTTCGATGTATACCAAAAAGCATCCAGAATAAGACATAATGGCTCTTTTAATTACTACCAAGTTGCTTACCAACTCTGTCCTAACAGAATCTCTCCATTTATATATGCCTAGTTACATTTATTAGTTCATTAAATTAAAGCTCTAAATTAAGCTTGTTAGGAATGTATAGTTGAAACTTCATTTCAATGGAGTGTTGCTAGCTACTTTCCCCTTTTTCGTTTTTGCTTGAGCAGAGAATCTATCGGAAACAACTTCTCTACCTTCAAAAGGTAGGGTCTTGTGGTGCCTATACACTGCCCTTCCGAGAGATCACACTGGATTTATTGTCATTGTCGTATCATGTCAATGGAGGCTTCAAGAATTAGTTTGCGTCCATTCAGCGTGGCGGATGTTGATGATGTGATGATATGGGGCAGTGATGATCAAGTAACTCTGACCACCCGATGGAAGACATTGACCTCGAAAGAAGAAGCTTTGATCTTCATTAAGGAAGTGTGTATACCCTACCCTTGGCGTGTATCGATATGCATCGATGATCGATCCATCGGATTCCTTTGGGTGATCTATCCAGGAAGAGGTGGTGATAACGAGACAAATGAAGCTGCTGCAGATATAGGATATGCTATTGCAGTTGAGTATTGGGGGAAGGGGATTGCGACAAAGGCACTCAAAATGGCAATACCTCAAGTGTTCAATCACTTTCCTGAAATAGTAAAGCTTCAAGCATTTGTTCTTTTGGAGAATAAGGCTTCTCATAGGGTATTGGAGAAGGCTGGATTTGCCTACCAAGATTCCATAACACATCAAGTCCAGATCAATGGAGACGCAGTTGTGGTGGTTGATGCGGTTTACACTTTTCTATCCACAGACAAAATTCCTCCAAGCCCATGAATTTCAAGTTTTTAACTCTATGATTTGTTAAGCTCTTTTCTTTTTCACTATTTCGTTTATGTAAGTCATGCCACATTGGTGCTGCATCATCAAGAACCATTATTTTGTTTTGAACTTAGCCAGGATTTGCAAGTAAACAAGTTAACTCTTCTGCATAGCAAGTTGTAAAAAGTTATTTCGAGCCCAATAGAACATTAAATAATGTTGTTTCCCCTTTTTAAGAGCTAGTAAATGAAAAAGCAGCATTCATTAAGATAAATATATAATAAAAGCACAAAGTTATAGAAGGGCTTTTGGAATGATTTCATCATACACTATGTTATATGTAGACTGGTCATCATCATTATTTGCTTTAAGTGGTAAGTTTAATATCTTTATATAGTTTGAAATCTTCAATCTCGATATAGCAACATATAATTGTCTATGAGAAAATATTGTCTCGCACAAATAAATTACACAATCTAATATTTGTCCTTGCGCTTTATTTATCGTCATAGAAACCCAGGCATAGTAAAAATTGTGTACTTTTAAATGGGATAGATAACTTCTCATCGTCTGAAGGTAACAATGGTATTCTAGGAATAAATACATGCGTATTATTAAAATCAACACTCGTTATTTTAGCACTTATAACACGACTCTTAAAATCACAGCATATGAGTCAGTGTACCATTGCACAAACCTTCATAGGGATTTAAGTTTTGCAGCAACATAACGTGACAATTTTCTTTCGGGTTAATTTATAAGGAGGTAAACCAGCTAGGTTCAATGAGTGTAAAATTAATCTTCAAACTGACTCTGATCAGTCGGTTCAACAATTTCAATAGTTGCAACAAATGTCCTAGCATCTTTAGAAAATTACGCTATAAGCCTATCATTTAATTCATCACTAAAGTCATTGTTGGTCGTCAAAAAAACAAAATAAGTTAAAAAAGCAGAATCATGAAAAAAGGTACGCAAATCAGGATATATTATTCTGAATAAGAGATCCAACGATTCTTTTTCAGGAATATAAGGAACAATGAAACATCTCAAAATTTGGATTTTCTCATCTGTGTTTGCGTTTTCTTTTCCATTTTCAATTCGCATCAAATATTTATGGAAAGAAGGATCTGTTTTTGGATGTATATTTTTTGATAATCGTAGTTTTAAGTTGATTCCATATTTTAGAGTTCAATATGCTTCCCGAATAAAGCCTTCCTTTTTACCAGTTCGAACAACAGGAAGAGTTTGTCTAAAATATCTATAACGACCCGACCGGTCATTTTGAGCTTTAGCGCATCTTTCAGCGGTTTGAGGACTTGAGAAGTTTACTTCGGGTATTATGACTTGTTCGTATGGTCGGAACTGAATGTTGGAAAGTTCAGAGTTCATAAGGATGGAAAATTCTAATTTTGGAAGCTTTAAGTTGGAAGAATTGACTAAGGTTTGACTTTTGAATAAACGACCTCAGAATTAGGATTTAAAGGTTCCAATAGGTTTGTATGATGATGTTGGACCTGGGCATATGTCCGAATTGAGTTTTGGATGACCGGAGAGCGTTTTGGCGCTTATTATGGAAAGTTGGCTTTTTTGATGAATTTCATATTTTGGGTTACAGTGGATTTTAATATTATCGATGTCCGTTTGGGATTCTGAATCTGGCATAGCCCTGTATGGTATTTCCCGTGACATTTTTTACCCAAAACGAAGGCGCTACCAAACTGCACTACATCCCTTTCAATTGGTCTACAATAGTGTCATTGTAGAGAATCCCTGGTCCGAGAGTGCTGGAGAGAAGAGAAAGCGGTAAAAACTTGGATTTTAATATTATCGATGTCCGTTTGGGATTCTGAATCTGGCATAGCCCTGTATGGTATTTCCCGTGACATTTTTTACCCAAAACGAAGGCGCTACCAAACTGCGCTACATCCCTTTCAATTGGTCTACAATAGTGTCATTGTAGAGAATCCCTGGTCTGAGAGTGCTGGAGAGAAGAGAAAGCGGTAAAAACCTCTCTTATTCTTTCACCAAGAAGTCGGATGTCTCTTCAGTAACCCAGGGTGATCCTACCCCTTCGACGCTTTTTTCGCTGTATACCCCCTCCATCCTTCGGAAGTGGAAGAAAGGTTTTACTCTAATTTGAATACATAGTAGGGTCCCAGAACGCTAAAAGGTGGGGGAACTAGAGTTGTCATGATAGAAAAGATAAATAAATAAATAAATGACTATAAGGAACCAACGACTCTTGTCTTAGGAAAGCACCCCGGACGTTAATTTGGAGGCTCGTAGGTCACTTCAGCGTTAATTCGCAAAGTTGGGAAGTTCGAAGATTTTGGAAAGGTTGACCAAGAGTGGGCTTTTGATATTGGGGTCAGATCTCATTTTCGAATGTTGGAATACGTGCATACTGTCATTTAGGACTTGGGTGCAAAATTTGAGATCCATTGGACGTGATTTAATAGGTCTTTGCATCTGATATGGAAATTGGAAGTCCAATACTTTAACATCCTCATACTAGCTAGTATATTACAAACTTCTTCGGATATGGACCTAGGGTAGGGTGTCCTGTCTTTTGAATAAATGTTGTGTGAAATTTGTAAATATGTTATAAGAAAGTTGTATAGTGTATGAATAGTTATATGAAATTTATATTTAAGTTATAAATACTTTATATATTATAAATAGTTGTATATACATATCAAAATTATATTATAGTTGTATAAAATACAATTTCAATTAAATTTTATTGTAGTTGTTTTTTTTTGTATGAATGTTGTAAATAAATAGTATAATATATTAATAGTTATATGAGATTTATATTTAAATTATATGTCGTTACACATATATTAAATTTGTATCAAAATTTATATTATAGTTGTACTGGCAACCGACTGTTAGTGGTGATGAGGGCGAGGATTTTTTTTCCCACAAGAGTGAAGAAAAGAGGCCGAAAAAGGGTTGCCGGCGTGAGCTGATCTTGTTCAATTTTGAAGCTAATTACTTGCTAATCTATTCGATTTTGAAGCTGGATTTTTTCACGTTCAAACCAAACTTTCAACTTTGAGTCCCCAATCACCAAATTCAGTGCCTAATTCAACCAATTTCATCAAACTCAAATCAGAGCCAACAATCAAGCTCCGATTATGAGAAACCTTAAGTTCTCTTCTTTTCTTCTTGAGCATAGACAAAAAATAGAGTAAGACGGTTAAAAATCCTTCAAATGTGATCTTAAAAATGCTCCGAGGACTCTGACTCTGGGCAGAAAATTACTCAGGCGACCTTTTTTTTTGTTTATTCGATCTCCTCCGACGAATCCGGAATGAAGAATACAGCGAAAGGAGAATAAAAATGGTGTAATTAAAATCTTTAATTTAAGGCGCTAATCCCTGAATTAAAGGCGTTTAATTGAGTCCCTTAATGGAATGTTTATAAATTGTAAGGAATATACAGTTACCTTTGGTTAATAATAAATTTTAAAGAATTCGGGTAATTAAGTTTTCTCTCTCACACACACACACACACACATACACACACACACACACACACACACACACACACACACACACATATATATATATATATATATATATATATATATATATATATATATATATATATATATATATATATATATATATATATATATATATATATATATCCGCCTATCCAAGCATTAAACTTAAAATAACTTACGTATATATAATATATGTATAATCTATATATAGTATGTGCATATGCATATATAATTATTGTATAATTGGTTATTTTTAATTCTTTTGAGAGAACTATACATTACTACGCTACAAGGCTCTAAATTTTACTACACTATATGTTATAAGATTAATGTGCATACCTTTGTGGGTCCCACATTTTTGCAGTCTTTGTAACCAATTGTGCTTTATAATTTCAAAATTCATAATATAAGTTTTATGCAATTAAGACCAAATAGATAACTAATTGCTGAATTTATATAATAATATTTTTAATTCTTAAACTTTGTAAATAAGGCAACAACTTCATTCTTAAGTTCCTCATTCTTAACTAAAACGGAATCATAAGATGATTGAAGTGTGGTGTGAGAATTTTCCAGAGAATAGATCTTGCCTGCAGAAGCTTGCAATTCTTCTTGTGCCCGAGAAAGCTCTTGTGCTACCTCTTCCGCATGCTTCTCTTTCTAAGCCAGCAAAGCCTTTAAATCTCTATTTTCTTGAGTGACCTTGGACAACTTTTCCGAAAAGGAAGATTCACGGCGCTCTTTTTCCTTCTTAGATTGGACTAAAGTAGCCTTAATCGTCGCCAGTTCAGAGGTTAGAGTTTGAACTTGCTTCTCCAAGGTACTTTCTCTTTTCTCCAAATTTTCCATATCGATCTGTAAACTTTCAAACTGGCCCTTTCAATTATTGGCCTCCAATTGAGAGACACGGGCAACTTCTTCTACGTCATGAGCAGCCTTCTCTAAATCACGAGCCAGTTTCTCTAAAAGGAGGATTCGAGTCATAAGTTCAGTACCAATGAGATTGGCCTACTCAAATAAATAAAAAAGAAGATAAGGTTAGGGCTCCTGAAGTGAAACCTCAATAAAACAATAAACCAGAGAATACCTTCAAACTTTCATGCACAATATCATTTAGGAGGGTCACATTACTATGACTCTCAAGTTTAGCCTTCTCAATAGGGCCAATCAGAGGCTCAAGCCACGTATCAACTTGCCCAGACTTCCTTAAAAGGCTGTTGTTGGCAGAAACTTCAATGGTCACACTCCTCATAGCAGAACCCCTACTTGAGGAACCCGCTTTCGTATGATGAACAATGGGGGGAGAGACTATTAAATAAGGGGCAGAGGAGGAAGGTATGGAAGTAATGGATGATGAAGGCAAGGAAATAATCACAAGAATGGTAGAGGTAAAAGAAGACAAAGTAAGTTCATTTAGAATTTGACATAAAGGACCGCTACTGAAACCACTAATAAAAAGCTGGTTTATGGATTCATGAGTGTCCAGAGGAGGGGAGACATCATCATCAGAAATGATCACTTGGGTAATAACAGGCTCAGTAAGAGGCAGGTTAGGGGAGACATCATTCTCGTCTTTAGGGACAATACGTCTCCTGGCTCGTGGTCTTTATATCAGGAAACCCTCGCCCTCTCCTTCAGAATCATCTTCTACGAGAGATTTTCTTTTTCTAGACCTTAGAGCTATATCTTGATCTACTACAGATCCCAAGAATATGTCTTGATCACGAGATGCCAAGATACTCGAATGGCAAAACCTAAAGAAAAAGAAGGTTAAAAGCCAGAGCAACAAGGATATAGATAAGCTAAAAATAAAAATCCTTACCATGAGTTTTTACTTTCCAACCACAGCGGGAAGAAAAATCTCTCCATGATCTACCTTCCGTCGGGTAAATCTTCAGTAACTTATCTACCCAACCGCGGAAGATGGACACAAGTTCTACAATGCCCATGGTTGTTGAAAAGAAAGATAGACGAGATTAAGGAAAACAAACAAATCTGAAAACAAAAAAAAGGGCACAGGAAAAAATTTAATACTCACGTGCAAAATTTCACTTTTCCCGGAAGCGTACATTCTTTTCACCCACTAAACTAACAGTGGGAGCAGCAACGTATTGGGCATACCAGTCACGGTCTTTATCATCCTTAGAGTTAGCTAAAACCCTCTTACTCCTAACTGTTAAACCAAACACACCATTTCAAAAAAGCCTTGGTGAGTAAAGATGAATCAGATAGGGAAAGGTGAATTCAACATTCTCCATATTAGCAAGATGCCTCAGGCAAGCAACGGCTCTCCATACAATCGGACCAATTTGGCCCAAACACACATTGAAAAAATGGCAAAAATCCAGAATAACCGGGTCAATGGCCGATTTAAATCCTAGAGTAAAGGGATATGTGTTGACAAAGGAATATCCTATAAAGTAGGATGTAATTCTCTGGTTAGGGTTAGGAACGATAATTGGGAAATAATCACTCCAATGACAGTCCTTACAAACTATGGGGGCTAAAACTTCTGTGATTTGGGTAGGATAAGGGTCGGCATGATCTAGAGATTCGATTTGAGTTTTAAGGGATTCTCTATCATGGTGAAAGGAAATTTTATATGGAACTATTTCTTCGACTAAAGGCTCACGAAGTGGCTCGGAAGATTCTTTGTTATGGGAAGAACTCCTTTGGGAATGTGAGCCTCTAATCCCAGAAGAGGGACCAGAACTAGAAGGAGGAGTTGACATACTACCACGAGTGGAACCCAAGTTACGGAGTCTACCTCCTCTTCTATGCCTTACCGGAGCATTAGGGAAGTTATCCAGAATGGGAGTTTTTTTGGGGTTAGAACTCGATGAAGCCATGGAAGTAGAGGTCTAAGTAAAACAAGAAATAATAAAGAAAATTCGAAGGGTAAAAGTGTTCAATACGCTTTATGTGGAACTGGACAAGAAGAGAGGTTATATTTATAATGATAGATAATTGAAAAAGGAAAAAAGTATGATAACGAAGAAACCATAATGATGATAACTGATACTTCGTGAAAAGTGAAGCCGAAAAGAAAGCTTAAAAAAGTGCGGCAAAATGATGTAACCAATGAGAAAGTGACACGTGTCTAGGGCATTAAAAGGAAGTGACAGTTGAAGCGTCAACTTTGTTAGAGAATTAATGGTGACAAAAATTCTCCTTTAATAAATTTCAGTTCCCAAATATTCAAACTAATGAATAGATGGAAAATGGAGGGGACTATCTGTATTGGGGAAAATTGTATTCATAAATATATGGTGACGTGTCATGACACATGGATAGTCAATGGGTTATAAATGGTCCACGAATTGCAAACATGCACGGACAAAAAGAGATATGAGACAAGAGGACAAAAAGAGATACGAGACAAGAGGATAAAAAAAGGTACGAGATAGGAAGTTAAAGAGATGTACGAGATGAGAAGCTCAGAAGCCTCATCTCTATTTAAGTTCAGCTACATACGGGCAACGGGAAGAATAATGAACCTGGCTAAAGGAAAGATACAAATACATCATTTCAAGAGTAATAAATGTTGGAACCGTAAAAAAATATTTACATTCAATGTAATGATTATGTAACATAGCATTTAATGTTAATAAATGCTCATAATAACCTCATTATGGTTTAGTCGTAACGTGCATCTTTATATTCTCAAAAGGATCTATAAAAGAAGAAACATGTAATTAATCGAAGGACAAGTGACTATTGAAATATACTCTGATTTACTAGCTTATATATTTGAATACTTCAAAATTTCTTTCTTTATTTACTTTCTTCGATTATCAGTAACCTTATTCTTCTAATTTCTAGTTTTGACTAAAAAACTATTTTTGGGTTAAATAGGGCTAACATATCATTTTCTTTTAATCAATCCGTAAATATACCAATATAATATACAGTTATACACAAACCTGGTGTTTGGCAAATGGGCTAGACATGTCATAATAGCATGAGATAACAGCTGAAATGTTTTTGGACTTTCCAAACATCATGATAAAACCTTAAAAGCTTTTGTAAGATGGCCATTTCTTATGTTTTTTAAAAAAGCATTTTATATTTCTCGTTCTGTCCGCTTTTAGTAAGTAGGGATCTCACACTCAATGCTCAAGCCAGGTATTCCTGTCAGTCTCTAACACATAGTATTAGTCATTTAGTGACTATGCTAGTATTGCCACGTTAGGAATGAATCATCACCTAGTCTTTTAAGTAGGTCCTATGTGAACATAAGACAAATTTCTATCTAATTAGACACGCCCTTCATAATACAAAAATTGATAATTAATTCCTTGTCCTTACATTATTTCAATACTAATAAACCATGATAGCGTACAAAATCAATGCGTACGCTATTATTTCGTTAAAACGTCAATGAAAAAAAAAAGATATACGTATATCTTCTCAATTTTTAATTTTTCTAATCTCATATATAAAGAGTAAAAATTTTCATACGCTAAATTTTTAAAATGATAAAAAGATAATCTTTTTTTCTTGTAAAAAAAACAATAATTTATATCTTTATAATAATAAAAAATCCCATAAATGTTTCTCATATTATTTGTATAATTTAAAACATACTCGAAATTAGTAACATTAAAAACTATATGAAATTATTTTTTTTCTTTGCAAAAATATTCCACTCAAAATATCATATCAAATATAACAATATCAATGTTGTTAAACTTACGAGGCGTAAAACCGAGCACGTGGGTCCGAGGGCAATTTTGTCATATATTAATAGATTTGCATAATTATTGGCTAGTTCTGTAGCATTTAGCATAGATTCGAGTCTTCAAAGGGACGTGGAATGCCGGTTATGGATCTTCGGAGCGAGGTAAGTCTCCTTTCTATCCTTGTAAGAGGGAATTGTCCCTATAGGTAAAATAATCGATTGTGTGCTCCTATTTGTTGGGGCTACGTATGCACGAGGTGACGAGAGTCCTTGCGTAGCTACTAATATGTGTAAGTCCGGGTAGGCTAAGACCCTAAAGCATGCTATACTTGGAATATTTGTAATCTTGTTGGCGATTGAATTGCTTAAACCCTATCGAATTGGCAAATGAATTTCTAAAGGGATTAAACTTCATTTTCTTAAATCATTATAAGAGAATTGGCTTTTATTTGGTAAATGTCCCCGATTAATTCTTAATTGAATGTTTGAGCATGTATTTCTATGTATATATACGTCGCATGTATGATTTCGCAAGCAGGGTGATTGTTTATTTAAATTTGACCGCATCACATGTATGATCCGCGAGCAGGGTAATAGATGCATCTATGGTTAACGTCGTTCGACCCTCGGCAGTGCACATTTTACATTTCTATTGGATCAGCCCGTACGACCTCGATATGATTTGTGTATGCTTGTATTGCTTGCCTTGTGTCACACCTCTTTTTTACCGCACCCGCGAGGGTGCAAAGAGTTTTTCCAATTAAAGGACAATCGAGACGGGATTTATTTAATTATTTCGGAGTCGCCACTCGGGAGATTTATGGTGTCCCAAGTCACCGGTTAAATCCCGAATCGAGGAAAAGAATGACTCTATTTAACAGTCCGCGAACCAGAAATCCGGATAAGGAATTCTATTAACCCGGGAGAAGGTATTAGGCATTCCCGAATTTCGTGGTTCTAGCACGGTCGCTCAACTGTCGTGTTCGGCTTATTTATCTGCTTTTTACAGTTATGTACTTAGTGCGAATTAATATCCCTTTACCGCTTTTATTATTTATTATGATTTACAAAAGAGAAAGTTGCTTAAAAATATGTTTTCGAATCACGTCATATGAAATGCACCCGGATCCTCGACACATTCTTATTCAACATTTTGGGATTTGAATTTGGGTCGCATGAAATGCACACCCGTATTTAAGAAGATAGAATTAAAATATACGCCTGGAGCGATTACTTATTTACACTTTTGAGAAGGACGTGATATTCGCTAAGAAAATGACACATCTCGAAATCTAAGTATTTTAGATGTACCTTTATGAAGGCCTTGCGATTTGTGTAACTATTGGACGAGGCGCATCTCTGATTCAAGTCTAAAGCGAACTACATCCTGTTGTACTTATTTAGGAGTTGATTCCAAATTATTTAAAACTTGTTACGAACCACACTACATGAAATGCGCCTGTGGTTCCTGACACGCTTTATTTAATCTCGTTCAAAATTGGGATCGGGTCACATGAAATGCACCCCCGATTCCTTTAATCTAATTAGTCATCAAGTCGAGTAATAACTCGCTAATGCCTACAATGTGACGAAATCCTACTCAACCATAACCAATTCAGCAAACATACGGTTAGTTAATTAAGTGAGGAGATTTGAGTGGACAATTATATGGAAAGAACCTACTTCGAATTCAAATAATCCTCAAAGAACCATTGTCGTATATTTTCGCAAGTTCAAGATATCATTATTCACGGGTGTTCAAATTACCTTAAACTTTCTACTTAAACAAATGGCTAACCTCACTTTTAACATAGGGCCTAGTATTAACAGATCTGAGATTACGCATATGAATAGAGAATATTGAACACAGATATAGCAGAACGGTTCAGGTTTACATACACATCTGATGATAATGTATTTTTGATCTAGATACATCTTTCATAACCAAAATTAGCAACACACTTGATTAAAGAATAACAGAACATAACAAGTACAAGAACTATAGACATCTATATGTATCCAGCATACTTAAAAGGGAGCTTCAAACTTCATTCTTTTCGAACCAAGACACTACAATGACGGAGATGTGTACCTGGAATGCGGAAGAACAAAGAAGAGTGAGCAATGGCAATGCAGCAACAGTAACAGTAGGTGAACCAGCAGCAATGACAGGAGAACAAAAAAACAGTAGCAGTAGCCCCAGCAAGTAAACAGCACAGAAGTATCAAAGGTAATCAGTCCCCACAGCACTTAACACCCAAATCACAACCCAACAGTAGTAGCCAAACAACACTACCAACAGAAGCCCACAACAAACAACACAATAATCAACACAACAGCAACCCAGCAGCATACAACAGTCAACACAGCAGCAACACAATAATCAAACAGCAGCAACACAATAACCAAACCAGCAGCAACACAATAACCAAACCAGCAGCAACACAATAATCAACCCAGCAGCAACAGTTGCACCACACACGACCAACAACCTCAGCAAACAAAAACAGCAAGCAAATGGCCTTCTCTCACAAACAGCAACAACACCAGTCACCAAAAACATCAATGAAACAGTACCCAGGATCTATGCCTGTGTGTACTTCTGCCTCACTTCTTCCTAATGTGTGCAACTCTCTTCAAGCTCAAAAAAACCAGTCCTAAGCCTCTATGTATCTCCCTATTTTTCTAGGTATCAATGCCTACTCCCAATGTTCTCCAGATATCTCTCCTGTGTGTGTGTGTGTCTAAGGTCTATTTTTTCCTGTTTTCTATCTCTTTCGTGTGTATGAATCTCCCATCTCTATTCCAATCTCCCTATACTTATAGTTAAACTCTTCAAACCTGGATGGCCAGAAGACTAGACTAAGGCCTTGCCCATCCCCACTCTGCCTTTTTTCCACTCGGATTTGTCTGAGTATGGGTTTTTATTTAACTAAACTACTGGTCTGCCACATACTAGTGGGGATACCCTGCTGTAGCAGGTTCCACTAGCCCTTTTATGGGCAAGGTACTTTAAAAATCCAAAATAGGCTAATACTAATTAAATTGCTATCAGCTATATCCAAATGCCCTATGTAACAGTGGTTCTGGGCATTCTTGCCCTGTCATTCCAAACAGGTTTATACAACTAATCGATGAGGTCGTCTAGACTGATTACAACATATTTGAACCGTTTAAGCACCTTATGATGACCCACAGATTCAATCATTACTAATTCGTCACCAGAAATATAATGAACAATAGGAGGAGAAGAAACAGAGCCATTTAGAGGAAATTGACAATCCAATTAATCTAAACAAACTAAACAAAATCAAATAGACACAGAAAGGGGAAGGTCTTACCCTAGAAACTCAAAATGTAGGCGGCTCAGCTTCGAACTTGACTTGTCGAAGCCAAATGGGCTTTAATCGAGGTGTTCTCGATTGGGAACACCTAGACTAAAGTCCCTTGGACTTCGATTGACGACTAATCCGACTCGAATTGGCTTCTTGAAAACTAGGGTTCTTGGGGCTTGGGGCTTTGGGTTCGATTCGAGCAAAACCAACACTGGTGGGGGTATGAGGGAGGTCATGGGAGCCTATAGTGTGATTTTGGGGTTGGTTGGAATGATTTTTGTTTTGGCTCGGATCTTCAACTGGATATTCGAGAAGTTAGGGACTGATTCGAAACAAACGGTTGGTAGATTTGGACTCAGGGTGTTTGGAAGGTCGTCCGGTGTTATTTTGGTGGCCGTTGGCCTACCGGAACCGCCGTGAGGCGATTTCCGGCAGGCGGAGTGCGGTGGCTCACGGCGGGGTTAATTCGTCTGTGGAGAGACGATGGGTGTGAGGGGGGGTCTGGCTTGGGGGGGCGGGGTGTGAAGGCGGGCGTTATATACGACTCAGGAGGTTAAATCCTGATCGTTGGATCATTTACGATCAACGACCAGGATCTCCTCCCTTAAACCAAACGGTGTCGTTTGGTTAAATTACGGCCTGAGTGTATCTGGGATTTATCGATTAATCTGGGCCGTTGGATAATAAAATCCAACGGTCCAGATCAAACGTTACATTAGCTGATGCTGGGCGAGTATTTTGGGAATTTAATGATTAATCTGGGCCAGTCTTTTGGACTAAAACAACGGTCCAGATCAAACGTTACTTAAGCTGATGCTTGGGTGAGTATTGGGCTGGGTGTTGAATTAGTATGGGCCTGGTTTTATTAAATTGGAGATGGCCCAGTTCCGATTCCCTCTTTATTTTGTCTCCTCTTTTGTCTAATTTAAACTAAACAACATTCTAACTCACACTACAAAAATCAAACTAACTTATAAGAGTGCCAATTAAGTTTTACTAATAATCAAGATACACCATTACATATCACTTAGATGTAAATCACATAATTTGCTTATTAACACTCAAAAATGCAAAACATAATATATATTTTTGTATTTCACTAAAATAAATAAGCATGCACACACAAAAATGCAAATGTAAGATAAACATAACACCAAGATCACAAAAATCATGCTCAACATAAAACTATTTTATTTTTTGAATTTTCTGGGAGTGATTCTCATGTAGAGCAAAAATCACGTGCTCACAGCCGCCCCTCTTTGCGCGTAAACATGAAGAGTTTTCGTGCAAAGATAAGTGAGCGGATAGAGCGATTTTTGCCTGTTCGAGCACCCCGTGTGAAGCATCTTTTGGAAAAGTTTGACCGAACCTTCGCTTCAAAGGTCTCCTACATATCCTGGGCTGAACAGGAATCAGGTCAATGTAGTTCGGGAAGTTTTGGTAGCTGGGACTACCATGACTGCTGCGATCTCGCTGTTACTGCGATTACTGCTATTACCGTTGTTGCCACTGCTTAGCTGACCTCCTTGTTACACCGTACTAAACAACAAAAACAAGGAGCTAGACTAAGTTACAGTATTACAAACTCTTATCTATCCTTTTTGACTTGATCTTGTCATGCTCCTTGCCATCCTGCCGGCTCTGATATTTCCTCGCGTGCTTCTTCTCCTCCGACAATTGTTGTCTCGGCCTATCTTGATGGCCGACCTTCGACCATTGGTTCCTTCTTTGTGGTCTTCGAACCATTCTTCTTCGAAATCCGAATCTATCTTTTCTGATCCTTGTCGCCTTCCTTTCGATTATGAACTTGGATTCACGCTGGGGATTTCGTTATGCTCTACCACTTTCCCCAACCAACTTCAACAATAAATCGCCACTCCATTTTTCAGGCGGGCTCCCTGACTTCAGCTACTACTTCAAAATAAAATCGCCACTCCATTCTCCAAGCGGGCTCCCTGACTTCAACTACTACTTCAAAATAAAATCGCCACTCCATTCTCCGGGCGGGCTCCCTGACTTCAACTACTACTTCAAAATAAAATCGCCACTCCATTCTCCGGGCGGGCTCCCTGACTTCAACTACTACTTCAAAATAAAATCGCCACTCCATTCTCCGGGCGGGCTCCCTGACTTCAACTACTACTTCAAAATAAAATCGCCACTCCATTCTCCGGGCGGGCTCCCTGACTTCAACTACTACTTCAAAATAAAATCGCCACTCCATTCTCCAGGCGGGCTCCCTGACTTCAACTACTACTTCAAAATAAAATCGCCACTCCATTCTCCAGGCGGGCTCCCTGACTTCAATTACAACTTCAAAACTAAATCGCCACTCCATTCTCCAGGCGGGCTCCCTGACTTCGACTAATACTTCAAATAAAATCGCCACTCCATTCTCCAGGCGGGCTCCCTGACTTCAACTACAACTTTTTAAAATAAATCGCCACTCCAACTACAACTTCAAAACTACATCGCCACTCCATTCTCCAGGCGGGCTACCTGACTTCAACTACAACTTTTAAAATAAATCGCCACTCCATTCTCCAGGCGGGCTCCCTAACTTCAACTACAACTTCAAAACTAAATCGCCACTCCATTCTCCAGGCGGGCTACCTGACTTCGACTAATACTTCAAATAAAATCGCCACTCCATTCTCTAGGCGGGCTCCCTGACTTCAATTAGTACTTCAAAATAAAATCGCCACTCCATTCTCCAGGCGGGCTCCCTGACTTCAATTACTACTTCAAAATAAAATCGCCAACTACTACTCACTGATTTCATCCTATCTTGATTTTCTTCCTTTGCCTTTGTACCATTTTCTTCTTCCTGCATCGCCTCTCGGGCCACCTTCTCTTATGAATTGTCTTGTCTTGGAATTGCCTTCCCCTGGGTCGTATTACTTTGTCTTCTGGCTGCTGGGGATATTTTTGGAACTGTTTACTCGCCTGCTGGGGATGATGCTGCTGAGGAAGTATTCTTTGTTTCCTTCACCCCTCATTCTCTTCCTTCTTCCCATACCTCCTCTGGGACTCACGCTTTTGCCTCCTCGAGCAAATTACGGGATGTAATACTGCTGGGGGAATCTCGAATTCATTGTTTCCTTTTTCCAACAACTGCTGGGGATGATACCAGGCTCAAAGATCACCCCATCGTGTTGTCTGTCCTCTCTCAAAATTATTCTGCTCGGAGCCGGTATTTCCTGAAATCTGGTGTTGTTTTCTACCCTTATCCACTGGGTCTTTGCTTCCAAGAAAATTTTCGCAATAGGAGAAAATTTTCTGCCCCAGTTTGATAAACTTCTGGATGATATGCTTTTCCGCCAACGAACCCTCTTTTCCTGCTTTAAATCAAAGAAAAATTGTTAGTTTCAAAATGCAGTGAGTGGTCGTGCCACTCTTGTTGGGGCCATTCTCTTTCAGCTGCTTGGCCTCTCTCGAACTTTGAGGACGACGTTGACGCTTGCTGGGGACGATGTACTTTCCACGAACGGTTTCTCATCTTTCCTTTTATTCCAATCTTTGGTTTGATCCGACTCTTTTTAGCCGGTGATCCTGTTGCGTGAAATCATCTTTCGGACGTGCCACATGTGTCCATCATACTCCATAATTCCTGCGAACCTTCCAATCAGCCTGTCGTCCCAATCTTACCATCGTAACGACTTCTGCCTTATTGCCTCGTTCCACGCCTATTCATTTTCATTATACTGCTTTGGGAGACTTGGTAGTAAGCTTTGAAAAATCAATTTTCGAAAATGAAAGAAAAGAAAAGAATACTGACCGCAAATGACAAAAGAAGAGAAAAACTTTTCTGAACTCAAAAATAGGAAAACTTATCTGAATGTATGACTGATCCAATGGTTATGCCGCGCCTTTGAGATTAAACTACCCAGTCTATTCATGTCAATCACTTTCTGATGCCGCGTTCTGCTAGAGGTAAACGGATGTCCAAACCTTGTCTCATGCGGACATCTTGTAACCATCTCGTCCTGTCACCTCACAGTGCCCTTCAAAGGGTTTTCACTAATGAGATTCTCTCATTTCTCTCTATCTCCCGTCGCCTTAAGGTGCCCGTAAAGGTTTTCACCGTAAGACTCTCTCATGTTACTTCTCTCAACTTCCTTCGCCTTAAGGTGCCCGCGAGGGTTTTCACCGTTAAGACTCTCTCATTTACGCTTTCTTTTCCTGCGGCGGGGTATAACCCATGAGATTCCCTCTAGAGCGTTATCCCCTTTCGGCTTGTGCATCCCGGATTCAATCGAGGGTCGGGATGTCACTTTTGGCTTTCATTCACATGACTTGGCATTTCTCAAATATTGATCGAGAGGTCTTTCTGGTTCTTAATATGGTTTCTGCGCGTGAGGCTGAAGAAAGGGGTTTAACCTCAACGGTTAGCTTATTACAACTTTCGGAATCCACACTATCTTTCAAACGAAACAATGAGTTCTGCCCCAGTTTTGTTGCTTGGGGGATCTTTGATTTTTAATTTATTATGACCGAGCCGTGTGGCGCCTACGTATCCTTCTTGAGGAATCAGGTCGAACGTAGTTCACTTTTTCTTGTATTTTTTCTTTGTTTCTTTTTCTATTCTGTTACATATCTTCCTTGATGATTCAGAAAGAGGGTATATGAACGAATAATTAAGGCTCAAATGGGGAAACAAAGGTTAAAGTGTTTGGGTAGTAGAAAAATTGCCTCTGTCATTTCATTCTCCGAAAAATGCCAAATACACACAAACGAAACCAAACGTTGACAAATGCATTAAAGAATTACACATAATATCTCTTGATTGCATCAGAATTGATAGCCATATCGGTGCATCTTCCCTCAACATCAGTCAGACATAGAGCGCTGTTGGATAATACTCTAGTCACCACAAATGGTCCCTGCCAATTTGGAGCGAACTTGCCTTTCGCTTCGGCCTGATGTGGTAGAACTCTCCTCAGCACATGCTGTCCCACTTCAAATTTCCTGGGACGTACCTTCTTGTTATATGCTCTCGCCATTCTCTTTTGATACAATTGGCCGTGACATACTGCTGTCAATCTCTTTTCATCGATCAAGCTCAATTGCTCCAATCGGGCTTTGACCCACTCATCGTCGTCAATCTCAGCTTCAGCGACAATTCGGAGGGATGGGATCTCAACTTCTGCTGGTATTACTGCTTCAGTTCCGTACACCAACAGGTAAGGAGTTGCACCTACCAAAGTTCGGACGGTAGTGCGATAATCTAATAGTGCAAATGGTAACTTTTCATGCCATCGCCTAGACCCTTCTACCATCTTCCTCAATATCTTCTTTATATTCGTGTTTGCTGCCTCAACCGCACCATTTGCTTTGGGACAATATGGTATTGTAATCTTGAACTATAATCTTGAACTGTTGGCAGACCTCTTTCATCAATCCGCTGTTAAGATTGGCACCGTTATCCGTGATGATTATCTTTGGAATTCCAAACCTACAGATGATGTGGGAATGTACGAAATCCACCACCGCCTTCTTGGTCACTGATTTGAATGTTTTGGCCTCCACCCACTTGGTAAAATAATCGATCGTTACCAGAATGAACCTGTGACCATTGGAAGCCGCAGGCTCTATAGGTCCAATAACATCCATGCCCCATGCAACAAACGGCCATGGTGCTGACATTGTGTGCAATTCAGTTGGTGGAGAATGAATCAAGTCTCCGTGTATCTGACACCGATGGCATCTTCGCACGAAACTTATACAATCACGCTCCATCGTGAGCCAGTAATATCCTGCTCGAAGAATATTCTTTGCCAATACGTATCCGCTCATGTGTGGTCCGCAAAATCCCGAGTGTATATCTGTCATCACTGTTGTGGCTTGATTTGCATCTATACATCTCAACAATCCCAAGTCCGGGGTTCTTTTGTACAGCACCCCTCCACTAAGGAAAAATCCGTTCGCCAACCGCCGAATAGCTCGCTTTTGATCTCCGGTTGCTTGCTCTGGGTATACTCCTAACCCGAGGTATTCCTTGACATCATGAAACCACGGCTCACCATCCACCTCTTCCTCTATCACATTACAATAAGCATGTTGATTCCGGACCCGGATATGTAACGGATCGACACGAACCTTGTCCGGGTGATGTAGCATTGATGCTAAAGTAGCCAACGCATCGGCAACCTCATTATGCATCCTTGGGATGTGCCTGAATTCTACCGATCGAAAGCGTTTGGTCAAATCATGTAAACACTGACGATATGGGATAAGCTTTAGATCTCTGGTTTCCCATTCTCCCTGAATCTGATGTACCAGAAGGTCCGAGTCCCCCAAGACCAAGACGTCCTGTACATCCATGTCCACCGCTAATCGCAACCCCAAGATACATGCCTCGTACTCGGCCATATTATTGGTACAGTGAAAACGCAGTTGAGCAGTAACAGGATAATGATGTCCTGTTTCAGATATGAGCACAGCCCCTACTCCGACTCCTTTGCGTTCGCCGCTCCGTCGAAGAAGAGCTTCCACCCTGGATCCTTGGTTAGTTCTAACCCCTCAATTTGCAATACCTCTTCGTCTGGAAAATACGTCCTCAAAGGTTCGTATTCGTCATCAACGGGATTTTCAGCTAAGTGATCGGCCAAGGCTTGAGCTTTCATAGCCGTCCTTGTCACGTATATGATGTCGAACTCCGTAAGTAATATTTGCCATTTTGCTAACCTCCCTGTAGGCATAGGTTTCCGGAAAATATACTTCAACGGATCCAAACGCGAAATGAGGTAAGTGGTGTAAGAAGACAAATAGTGTTTCAGCTTTTGGGCTACCCAAGTCAGGGCGCAACATGTCTTTTCTAGATGAGTGTACTTGACCTCGTGGACTGTAAATTTCTTACCGAGGTAGTAAATGGCCCGTTCCTTCCTGCCAGTAAGATCATGCTGTCCCAGTACGCAGCCAAACGAATTCTCCAAGACCGTCAGATAAAGAATCAGGGGTCTGCCCGGTTCAGGCGGAACTAGTACGGGTGGATTTGACAGATACCCTTTGATTTGGTCGAACGCTTCCTGACATTCTGTCGTCCATTCTATCGCGGCGTCTTTCTTCAACAGACGGAATATGGGTTCACAGGTTGCTGTAAGTTGAGCAATAAACCTACTGATGTAATTTAACCTTCCCAACAGACTCATTACCTCTGTTTTATTCTTTGGCGGGGGTAGCTCTTGAATGGACTTGATTTTGGATGGGTCCAACTCAATGCCCCGTCGGTTGACGATGAATCCTAGCAACTTTCCTGATGGAACTCCGAATGCGCATTTGGCCGGATTGAGCTTGATATCATATCTTCGAAGTCTTTGAAAGAACTTCCTGAGGTCGGCAACATGGTCTTCTTGACGTCTGGATTTTACGATCACATCATCCACGTACACTTCAATTTCCTTGTGTATCATGTCATGGAATACCGTAGTCATCGCCCTCATATACGTTGCCCCTGCATTCTTCAAACCAAACGGCATCACCCGGTAGCAATAGGTCCCCCACGGTGTGATAAAAGCCGTCTTTTCTGCGTCCTCTTCATCCATCAAAATCTGATGATATCCCGCATAACAGTCCACAAAGGATCCGATTTCGCGTTCGGCGCAATTATCAATTAGGATATGGATATTGGGAAGTGGGAAATTATCCTTAGGACTCGCCTTGTTGAGATTGCGATAGTCCACGCATACTCCTGATCTTTCCGTCTTTCTTTGGCACCGGTACTACGTTAGCCAACCATTCAAGGTATCGAGTGACACGAATGACTTTCGCCTGCAACTGCTTGGTTACTTCCTCCTTAATCTTCACACTCATCTCCGTCTTGAATTTCCGCAGTTTTTGCTTGACGGGAGGATATGCCGGATCGGTGGGTAATTTATGAACCACTAGATCAGTGCTGAGTCCCGGCATGTCGTCGTACGACCATGCGAAAATGTCTTTAAACTCCATGAGTGTTTTGATCAACTCTTCTCTCAGATTGGGTTCAATATGGACACTTATTCGGGTTTCTTTGACGTCATCCGCATTCCCCAGATTAACGGCCTCAGTATCATTTAAATTCGGTTTGGGTTTTTCCTCGAAGTGACTTAATTCTTCACCGATTTCTTCTACGGCTTCATCATCGCCGTACTCTGACTCACTCTCGTCACTTCTTATTTCATGCGTTATTATTTCCAAACCCGATTGACTTTCTAGACTGGGTTGATTAATCTTTAAGCACGCCATATCATTAAGATCAGTTGAAAGAAGGATGTTCAGAAAAGTAAAAAGAAGGAAAAATAAACAAAATTAGACACGAAGGGAACCAAATTTTCATTAATGAGAATAGTACAAGGAAAAACAAACTTGCAAACTTAAATCAAAATGAACTAAAAACAACTGGATTTTACTCCAGGGACAACCCCCAACACAGAATTTCGAAAGAAAACAATCCAAAACAAACTACCAAGACTCCTTCCGGACAGGGAGAGGAGTAGCCTTCCAATTATTCAGTTTTGCCTTTGGTCCCACAAACTGTATCTCGGCATGACTGGATCCTTCACCATCCTCGAGCATACATACATCTGTGAATAGGTCCTCGAACTTCCTGAAGAACTCTTCGTCCGGCCTAATCGTAGGACCGAGAATCTTTGTCGTCGGATGTCCTCTTACTCCAGACCTGACGAAAGATTGGGAAAGGCGTGGAACAGGCTTCGGGAGCACCCATGTCTTCTGCTTACTCCTCTTGGCTCGCCGGATGTCCTCTGATGTTGGCTTGAATCCCAAGCCGAAGGTTCCCACATTTTCGACCACAGATACCGGTTGTATGATTCCTTGCAGAGATGCACCTAAACCTTTGCCGGGTACGAAACCGTTTCTCAGCATTTCATGAGCCACCATGACATCTGCGGTAATTATTCTGTCATTGGGAATGCATTCCCCTTCTGGAACTCGGTTGGCGGATACCACATCGCAGATCTGGTATACCCATGGCCCAACATCTTCTTCTGTCTCAACAAAGGGGACGATGGTGCCTGGTTGTAGATCATTCTCTCCATGGACGACGATCTCCTGTTGGTCCCACTCAAACTTGACGAGTTGGTGTAAGCTGGATGGAACTGCTCTTGCGGCATGGATCCATGGTCGCCCTATCAGGAGGTTATATGACACCACCATGTCCAGCACCTGGAATTCCATGGTGAACTCCACTGGCCCAATCGTCAAGATTAACACTATGTCCCCAACCGATGCCTTGCCTCCTCCATCAAACCCTCGAACACATATGATGTTCTTGCGTATCCTGCCGATGTCCACTTTCAACTTGTCCAGTGTAGAGAGAGGACAAATGTTAGCACTGGACCCATTATCGACAAGGACTTTGGTAACCACCGCCTCTTCACACTTTACCGTAAGATATAAAGCCTTGTTGTGCTCGGTGCCCTCCTCGGGCAATTCATCATCGGTGAAGGTGATCCGATTCGCTTCGAAGATCCTATTGGTGATCTTCTCCAAATGACTCACTGAGATTTTATCCGGTACATGTGCCTCATTCAGGACTTTCATCAAAGCTTGCCGGTGTTCTTCGGAATGTATCAGCAAGGATAGCAATGATATTTGCGCAGAAGTCTTCTTCAACTGCTCTAAGACAGAGTAGTCATGCAACTTCATCTTTTTGAGGAATTCTTCTGCCTCTTCATCAGTTACCGGCTTTTTCAATGCTGCCGGAGTGGTCTTCCTCAATTCCGCAGGGGCAAAACATCTCCCCGAGCGGGTCAACCCTTGGGCTTCACAAACTTCTCTTTCACTTCCTTTCCTTTGTAGGTCGTTGTAATCCGAGCATAATTCCACGGAACAGCCCGGCTATCAGTTATTGGCAACTGTATTGCTGGCTTGATGATGAAAGGATCCATTCGAACGCCTGCTACCATCAAAATGGGCTTGATTGCGGCCCCTGGTACAACTATATTTGCCTCCCCCGGCCTCATCGGTACTCCGCTCACACTTCCCTTTCCTGCTTCCGCCCCTCCTGGTATGTCCTTCTTGCAACTGGGTGACTCATCAAGGCTTGGCCCTCTTCTCATTCCTACCCCGCTAGACTTGATCATCATTACAGTCTGAGAGGCTTTCTCCTTTCCTTCTTCTGCCCGTACCAACTCGATCATGTTGGTCTCATGATGAGTTGGAAGCGGGTTTTGGTTGATGTTGGGCTCTGTTGGCGTCTGGACCTCGATCCTGCGAGTGTCGATGAGCTCTTGGATGGCTGTTTTCAACCTCCAACACTTTTCCGTGTCGTGTCCCGGACATCCTGAGCAATATGCACAATTTACTGAGTGGTCCAGGTTCTTCGGAAGAGGGTTTGGCAGCTTAGCTTCAACCGGATTCAGCAACCCTACTTGCTTTAACCGGTGGAACAGACTGGTGTAAGATTCTCCCAAGGGAGTGAAAGTCTTTGGCCTTGGCGCCCTGTCGCCCCTGAATGCCTGGTTCGGACGAAAACTCGCGCCCTAAGGGTTTCTATAAGCTCTTGGGGGAGGATAATTGTTCTGCGGGTTTGGTGCACGCCACGGTGCATGGACGGGAGGTGCGGAGTATGACTGAGCGTGATGGACAGTAAAATGGGGATCAGGTGCCGGATAGTAATGTTGCGGGTGGTTATATGGATTGTGGAAGTAATTTTGGTGGTGAGGCTGGGGCGGGCTATATTGGGGTGCGGGGCCTCTATTTCTGAACCATGTCCCGGACTCGACTGCCGCGACTTCCTCTTTCCTCTTTTTCCCGAGTACTCCTCCGGTACCACTTTGGATAGCCTGAGCGGTGGCTTTCAATGCTGAGTAGCTCATGATCTTGTTGGCTTTCAAGCCTTCCTCGATCATAGCCCCCATTTTTATCACCTCGGTGAATGATTTGCCCACGGACGTTACCAGATGTCCGAAATAGGTTGGCTCTAGTGTCTGCAAGAAATAATCCACCATCTCGCTCTCTCTCATCGGCGGATCTACCCTGGCTGCCTGTTCCCTCCAGCGGAAACCAAATTCCCTGAAACTTTCAGCGGGTTTCTTCTCTAATTTTAGCAATGACAGGCGGTCGGGGATTATTTCAAGATTGTACTGGAACTGCCCGATAAAAGCTTGAGCCAAGTCATCCCACGTAAACCATCTGCCGGGGTCTTGTCTAGTGTACCACTCCAACGCAGATCCTCCCAGACTCTGACCGAAGTAAGCTATCAGAATCTCATCCCGTCCTCCGGCTCCTCTCATTTTACTACAGAACCCTCGGAGGTGGGCTACAGGATCGCCGTGCCCCTCGTATAGGTCAAACTTGGGCATTTTGAACCCGGCCGGTAATTGGACGTCGGGGAACGGGCACAGATCCTTGTAAGCGACACTGACCTGGTTACCCAAACCGTGCATGTTCTTGAAGGACTGCTCCAGGCTTTTAACTTTTCTGATAACTTCCTCATGTTCTGAACTTTGGAAGTACTTTTCCGGTTCTGCCGGATTATCCCAGTGAGGGGTATGTGATTGCGGTTCAGGAGCCCTAAAAGTAGGCTCCGGAGGATAGTAAGAGTTGTCATGGATCTGAACATGCGGCTCGCCGGCCGGCCTTTGCAGAGGAGCAGGTGGAGGTGCCACAAAAACGGGGGTGGCTGGAGGAGGATTTGGTTTGGTCGGTGGAATGTGGGTGGCATATGGGTTTTCCCCCTGAAAGTATGGATAGATCGGGGCGCTTGTCGAAGGATCGATGGGCGGATGTTCCGGCGCTGAGGCGAGAGTAGGGCGGTTTGGTGAAGACTGTTCCCTGGCCCAGGCCCAGGTGCATCTCTGTTATCTGTTGTTTTAACCGGTCTACCTCTTCTTTCATGATTTGTAACTCCGATTTTTCTTCCTCGAGACTCTTGCCAGAACTAGACATGCTTACTGTAATCGGTCCTTTGGATCTAGTACGGTAATGATGGCTGGCCAGTATATTCTGTCAAACCAACTGCTAAACTTTTCCGGAAATGCAACAAACTTGTTAGTTTACCGAGTTTGACAGATATGTTATAGCACGTTGGATGCAATGCACCTAACCAAATAACCCTTTCTAAATGTACTCTTAACATGCGTCATTCCAGCCCTTTTTTTCTTTTTCTTTTCTTTTCTCTTTTCTCTTTTTTTTCTTTTCTTTTATCCGTGAAAGCCTTATTGTTATTAACCTTTGTATTCTTTTCCTTTTAGTGGTGGTCGAATCTTATGTGGATTGCCTACGTATCACGACCCCGCGTGAATCAGACCGAGCGTAGTTCTGGTAACAAGATTGTGGCAAAATTCAGTAACTTTTATATCAAATAAAACCGTGCAGCTACAAAACACGTCTTACAACAATCAGCAAAATAAAAGAAATGCTTGACTTGGGAAAGTAAAGATAAAAATGCTAACTAGCTTGACCCAACATTTCAAAAATACATTTTCAATCAAAAATCTAATGCTCTAAAATTCCTGGGGGCCCGCGAGGCATCATTCGGCCTTGCCGCGGGCCTCGGTGTGAGGTCCTTGTGCAGTCCCCTTAATTCTCTCATGATCTGATGCACATAGCCCATAATTGAAGCAAAAAGGTCGGTGCGGGGCATTTGTTCACAAGCTAAGCACTTCATGGTGACATAGTGTCCGATTTCTCCAATTCTGTCCTTGATCATGTCCCTTTCTCCGAGCAGCCGCTCTATCTGCTGGCTTTTCGCCCCCAATCTTCGAGCATTGTTGGTGACTTGGTCTAGGAGCCTATCCACTTGTCCTTGCAGTCGGGCCATCAAATTGTGGCAACGGTCGAGGTCCGCTCTAGCATCTTGGGCTTCCCGCTCCCTGAGGACAACATTTGCTTCCCTCAGGCTAGTGATGATCTCAGTGTAATCTTCTTCCACCCGTTTTAGGTGAAGTGCATGTTGATGTGCCTCCTTTCTCCAGCTAGCACGGATCCTCGTTGTATGGGCTTTCGACTCGTCCAATTCTCTTTGGATATCGGTGACTTGGCTTCTCAAACCATTTATCAATTTTTCGTCTGCCCGACTCCTTAACTGTCTGTCAGCATCCCTTTTCATTTGCTGGATTTGAGCTCTCAAGAAGTCATTTTCTTGTGCCAACTTCTTTTTGTCTCCTTCGTCGGCGGCAGCTTGCATGTTCTTCTCGAATTGAAGGTCCCGGACCTGTTGTTCTATCCTACCAATCTTCGTCCTGTACCCCTCCTCCTTTGCTAGCCAATTCCATTGCTCCTGTGAATCTTCCGTGAACTGTTGGACATGGGCTCTTTTAGAACATTTCCGACGAATCTGAAATCTTTTCCCGAACCACACATTGTACTTTGGGTCCACCTCACCCTTAGCTAGTTCCCGGACCATGGTTTTAGGCTCGAGGAATCTACATTCATGCCACAGCTTTCTAATCTTCTCTTCGGGGAATACGACTCCTGGGCTCAACTCAATGGCGTACTTCCTCGGGTCTTGATCGGTAGGAATAACCTGAAACCTTCCTAGTTGACGTAATACACGATGAGGGACATATGGTTGGACACGGCGGATCCCCATCAGAAGGATATAACACTCCTCGGCTGCCATATATATTACTTCGGTATCGGGTAACCACCCGAACGCCCATTCAATCTGATCGGCTTCTATTGAGCTCAGTCGTGCAAGCCATGCCTCGACGCCTTCAGGGAATACAGCACCCATCATCCGTTCTTCGAAACCCCTGATACAGTTTTTTCCGGTCAACCCATGGTTCATGTATTGTGTTCGGTGATGGAGGTGTTCTTGCATCCATAGTTGGAGTAACAGATTGCATCCTTGGAAGAAATTGCCCCCTTCTCGGCATACAATCAAGGCTCGATAGATTTCGGACAAAACCAAAGGGACCACCGTGCTGGTAGCCTTTTTGATTGCAACATCGGCTATTCCTACCAGACTTATCTCTATTTTCTTATCTTCGCGCGGACAAATCACAATCCCCAAGAATGTCGTTATGAATGCTAGAACTCGTCTGGCCTCCCACTTGGTTCTATTCCCTACGTGAGTTAGTCCAAGGTTTGACTCTTCAAAACCCCGAGGAGTGCCGTACCGTTGGTATAAGAATTGGAGATCGCAACATCCTTTCAGCAGATCATCATTTTTCACCTTCCGACTAATGCTCAGCAAATCCAGAAACCCATGTGGAGATACCGGTCTTGGTGAGAGCAGGTATTGCCCTCTCAATTTCCCATTTAGTCCTGCATAGCCCGCAATTTCCTCTAACGTGGGCGTCAGTTCAAAGTCAACAAAACGGAACACATTGCGGGTCGGATCCCAAAAAGATACCAGTGCATTGATGATGTCTTTCCTTGGCTCGATATTCAACAGATCAACCAAACCTCCCAAAATTCTCCCCACTACCTTTTTGCTATTGTCTTCCAAATCGTTCCACCATATACGGAGCTGCTGAGGGACCTCGCTAAAGATTGAAAATGATTTATTCTGATTCGTGCTCATCCTGCACATTTATTAAGGTGATTTAAATAAGAAAAACAACTTTGTTTTGCTAAAAATATAATAAAAAACCAGTTTTCAATCACGGCCTTTCAACGTCTCGGGGACGAAGGCTTTTAAGGTTGTGGGGTAAATTGATCGAAATTAAAATTGACCCAAAGGTGGCCGTTTATACGAAATTAGCCTTCCGGCGTCCCTTTCGGGAACATTCGGCTATTTTTGAAAACAGCGTCACCGACTTATTTAGTACAAAAGTTAGTTTTGATATTTTGGCCATTTTTCAAAAGGTGAAGTTGGACCTGATGGAGGTTGCCTACGTATCTCACATCCAATGAGAATCAAACCCACGTAGTTCGGTTGTAATGAAACAAACTACATTATTTATTCATTCATTTTACTAAAGGAAAACAAGTAAACTATTTTTATCTATCTCAAGAATAAAACACACTTTTTTTTTTTTTTTTTTTTTTTTTAGTTTCTAAGGCCGGTCAGCATGCAAGTCTATAGCAGATAAATGCGTAAGACAAACAGTATGCAGCAGGATAGTCTTTTCATTTCGGGTCACCTGTCCTAGACGGACCCAACCCCTGTGTTGAGTCCCCTAAGCCAAATGCAACATGATGCAAATAAACGTTCCTACTAGGGATCCGGCATGAAGCTTTGTTATTCTAGGTTCAAAAACCTGGGTTTATTGTTCTAGACCTGGCTTACCCGAGCGGACAACTCGAGCCGAGGAGGAGGCAGCAACCCGGGAATACAGAAGCTTCACCGATTTTGCAACTTATCCAAACCTCGTTCTAAAATGGGAATTAGACACTATACGGAAAAGAAGTCACATGAAGTGCACCCTTCTTCATGATTTAGAAGACTCAGAGAGGAGATTGGTTCCGGCACAATTTATATGTACAGTTCACAAAATATCAAAGCAGTAAAAACAATATTTAACACATTTAATACAAGCATGCAATAAAATCAGATACTAAATAAACCAAATACGACAATTATTCCGAGCTCGAATTCTAAAGAAGATCCCCAGCAGAGTCGCCAGAGCTGTCACACCTCTTTTTTACCGCACCCGCGAGGGTGCAAAGAGTTTTTCCAATTAAAGGACAATCGAGATGGGATTTATTTTAATTATTTCAGAGTCGCCACTTGGGAGATTTATGGTGTCCCAAGTCACCGGTTAAATCCCGAATCGAGGAAAAGAATGACTCTATTTAACAGTCCGCGAACCAGAAATCCGGATAAGGAATTCTATTAACCGGGAGAAGGTATTAGGCATTCCCGAATTCCGTGGTTCTAGCACGGTCGCTCAACTGTCGTGTTCGGCTTATTTATCTGCTTTTTACAGTTATGTACTTAGTGCGAATTAATATCCCTTTACCGCTTTTATTATTTATTATGATTTACAAAAGAGAAAGTTGCTTAAAAATATGTTTTCGAATCACGTCACATGAAATGCACCCGGATCCTCGACACATTCTTATTCAACATTTTGGGATTTGGATTTGGGTCGCATGAAATGCACACCCGTATTTAAGAAGATAGAATTAAAATATACGCCTGGAGCGATTACTTATTTACACTTTTGAGAAGGACGTGATATTCGCTAAGAAAACGACACATCTCGAAATCTAAGTATTTTAGATGTACCTTTATGAAGGCCTTGCGATTTGTGTAACTATTGGACGAGGCGCATCTCTGATTCAAGTCTAAAGCGAACTACATCCTGTTGTACTTATTTAGGAGTTGATTCCAAATTATTTAAAACTTGTTACGAACCACACTACATGAAATGCGCCTGTGGTCCTTGACACGCTTTATTTAATCTCGTTCAAAATTGGGATCGGGTCACATGAAATGCACCCCCGATTCCTTTAATCTAATTAGTCATCAAGTCGAGTAATAACTCGCTAATGCCTACAATGTGACGAAATCCTACTCAACCATAACCAATTCAGCAAACATACGGTTAGTTAATTAAGTGAGGAGATTTGAGTGGACAATTATATGGAAAGAACCTACTTCGAATTCAAATAATCCTCAAAGAACCATTGTCGTATATTTTCGCAAGTTCAAGATATCATTATTCACGGGTGTTCAAATTACCTTAAACTTTCTACTTAAACAAATGGCTAACCTCACTTTTAACATAGGGCCTAGTATTAACAGATCTGAGATTACGCATATGAATAGAGAATATTGAACACAGATATAGCAGAACGGTTCAGGTTTACATACACATCTGATGATAATGTATTTTTGATCTAGATACATCTTTCATAACCAAAATTAGCAACACACTTGATTAAAGAATAACAGAACATAACAAGTACAAGAACTATAGACATCTATATGTATCCAGCATACTTAAAAGGGAGCTTCAAACTTCATTCTTTTCGAACCAAGACACTACAATGACGGAGATGTGTACCTGGAATGCGGAAGAACAAAGAAGAGTGAGCAATGGCAATGCAGCAACAGTAACAGTAGGTGAACCAGCAGCAACAGGAGAAAACAAGACAGTAACAGTAGCCCGGCAAATAAACAGCACAGCAACAACCAAAGGTAACTAGTCCCCACAGTACTTAACACCCAAATCACAACCCAACAGTAATAGCCAACAACACTACCAACAGCAGCCACGACAAACAACACAATAATCAACACAACAGCAAACCAATAACCAAACCAGCAGCAACAGTTGCACCACACACGACCAACAACCTCAGCAAACAAAAAAAAAACAGCAAGCAAATGGCCTTCTCTCACAAACAGCAACAACAACAATCACCAAAAACTTCAATGAAACAGTACCCAGGATCTATGCCTGTGTGTACTTCTGCCTCACTTCTTCCTAATGTGTGCAACTCTCTTCAAGCTCAAAAAAACCAGTCCTAAGCCTCTATGTATCTCCCTATTTTTCTAGGTATCAATGCCTACCCCCAATGTTCTCCAGATATCTCTCCTGTGTGTGTGTGTGTGTCTAAGGTCTATTTTTTCCTGTTTTCTATCTCTTTCGTGTGTATGAATCTCCCATCTCTATTCCAATCTCCCTATACTTATAGTTAAACTCTTCAAACCTGGATGGCCAGAAGACTAGACTAAGGCCTTGCCCATCCCCACTCTGCCTTTTTTCCACTCGGATTTGTCTGAGTGTGGGTTTTTATTTAACTAAACTATTGGTCTGCCACATACTAGTGGGGATACCCTGCTGTAGCAGGTTCCACTAGCCCTTTTATGGGCAAGGTACTTTAAAAATCCAAAATAGGCTAATACTAATTAAATTGCTATCAGCTATATCCAAATGCCCTATGTAACAGTGGTTCTGGGCATTCTTGCCCTGTCATTCCAAATAGGTTTATACAACTAATCGATGAGGTCATCTAGACTGATTACAACATATTTGAACCGTTTAAGCACCTTATGATGACCCACAGATTCAATCATTACTAATTCGTCACCAGAAATATAATGAACAATAGGAGGAGAAGAAACAGAACCATTTAGAGGAAATTGACAATCCAATTAATCTAAACAAACTAAACAAAATCAAATAGACACAGAAAGGGGAAGGTCTTACCCCAGAAACTCAAAATGTAGGCGGCTCGGCTTCGAACTTGACTTGTCGAAGCCAAATGGGCTTTAATCGAGGTGTTCTCGATTGGGAACACCTAGACTAAAGTCCCTTGGACTTCGATTGACGACTAATCCGACTCGAATTGGCTTCTTGAAAACTAGGGTTCTTGGGGCTTGGGGCTTTGGGTTCGATTCGAGCAAAACCAACACTGGTGGGGGTATGAGGGAGGTTATGGGAGCCTATAGTGTGATTTTGGGGTTGGTTGGAATGGTTTTTGTTTTGGCTCGGATCTTCAACTGGATATTCGAGAAGTTAGGGACTGATTCGAAACAAACGGTTGGTAGATTTGGACTCAGGGTGTTTGGAAGGTCGTCCGGTGTTATTTTGGTGGCCGTTGGCCTACCGGAACCGCCGTGAGGCGATTTCCGGCAGGCGGAGTGCGGTGGCTCACGGCGGGGTTAATTCGTCTGTGGAGAGACGATGGGTGTGAGGGGGGGTCTGGCTTGGGGGGGCGGGGTGTGAAGGCGGGCGTTATATACGACTCAGGAGGTTAAATCCTGATCGTTGGATCATTTACGATCAACGACCAGGATCTCCTCCCTTAAACCAAACGGTGTCGTTTGGTTAAATTACGGCCTGAGTGTATCTGGGATTTATCGATTAATCTGGGCCGTTGGATAATAAAATCCAACGGTCCAGATCAAACGTTACATTAGCTGATGCTGGGCGAGTATTTTGGGAATTTAATGATTAATCTGGGCCGTTGGATAATAAAATCCAACGGTCCAGATCAAACGTTACTTAAACTGGTGCTTGGGTGAGTATTGGGCTGGGTGTTGAATTAGTATGGGCCTGGTTTTATTAAATTGGAGATGGCCCAATTCCGATTCCCTCTTTATTTTGTCTCCTCTTTTGTCTAATTTAAACTAAACAACATTCTAACTCACACTACAAAAATCAAACTAACTTATAAGAGTGCCAATTAAGTTTTACTAATAATCAAGATACACCATTACATATCACTTAGATGTAAATCACATAATTTGCTTATTAACACTCAAAAATGCAAAACATAATATATATTTTTGTATTTCACTAAAATAAATAAGCATGCACACACAAAAATGCAAATATAAGATAAACATAACACCAAGATCACAAAAATCATGCTCAACATAAAACTATTTTATTTTTTGAATTTTTTGGGAGTGATTCTCATGTAGGGCAAAAATCACGTGCTCACACCTTGAAACTTATTGAAGTTGTTATTGCCTCTTTCCAGCTTAAGAATATATGTATAAATAATAGAAAAGAAATTTGGAAATTTCCTATAAAAGAAGAATTGTATACTTGCTTCAACCTATTGAATTAGAATCATGTTTTTAAAAATTCACGATTTACTATATTATTGATATAACATTAAGCAAGTGTCGAAGTCGACATTTCTCTCTACTTCTTCGAGATTAGGCGGGATACTCATTGGGTACACATTACTTTCGTATTCATACTACACTTGATGTGCATTTTTATTGCACAGGCACATGCATCACTATTGGCCTGACAGGTGTAGCAACATGGTTGATGCACAGATTTAGGTGAGCTGCATTTCTCGAGACGACCCATAGCCAACAGAGTCTCTTCCAGATTATTGTATTTATTTTCTGTCCAATTTATATTCCGGATAGTTGTTGTATTGTATTGCTTCCTAGAAATAGCTCATGCACTTGTGACACCGGGTTCTGGGTAGTTATGGGATATTTTGTGTTGACTTCTTGACATGTTTATTTAATTTGAACTGAGTATCTTGTATTAGTAAAAATTTAAAAAAAAAATTAAAATTTTTTACAATTGTTTAAATAAAATTTTAATTAAGTATTTATGGTTGGCTTGTGTGATAGAGGCGTCCGACGCCATTACGAACCTTAGTAAAATTTGGATCGAAACAAGATGTTTACTTATACTTGCACTTGAGCATCTGAACTTCTTCAATTTATTGAGTATTTTTATCAGCACAAGCGGTATTAATGCTGAAAGTTTTTTATGTTAAATGATTGTACATTCAATCAGGAACAACATAAACCACACCAATTGATCATATAGACTTACCATTAACAAAATCAATAGGAATTTAGAGCTACAATCAATAGTAGAAATTAAGTTTTCATCATTCCATGTACATTGCTATGTCAAGAGCCGATTGATTAAGAGAAGAGGTTAAAAGACTTGCTAGAACTATCTTCTTTTATAGAGAATTTCGTCAAACACATTGGTTGCATCGACGCTCTTCCCTTGTTGTAATTATTTTATTTTAATGGTTGTGATCAGTATGAACACGTGATTTTTGTCCTATATAAAAATAACTCCTAAAAATAAATTAAAAATAATTTTAAAGACATTCTAGAAATATTTCTTTATTTAGTTACATTTCGTGCATTTTTAATATTTTAAAATCATAAAAAAATAATAAAAAATATCACAGTTTAATTTTATGTCATCTTAGGTCTAATTTGCATGTATGAATTAATTTTATTAAGAAAAATCACAAAATAATCATTTTTACATATTTAGCTTTTAGTCTTTAGAAAGTAGTGTTTTATTTAATTTTTAGTTAATTAGTTGTTTTAATAGATAAATAATTTTAATTTTTACAAATTAGATTGATTTAGAATTTTATTAGATTTAAAATCAAAGAAAAAAAGGAAAAAAGAAAATAAAAATAAGAATAATATATTTTTGATCTTGTTTCTTTTAAAATTTGGCCAATTCTTAAAAAATACCTGAGTTAGCTTTTAAACCCCAGCCCAATCTCCTTTTCCCCACTTTTCCTTTAAATCCCTAGACCTAACATAATATATCTAGATCAAGACCAGAGAGTAGCGAAGATCTGCTCCAAAATCTAGCTTCCATTCTCTCTTCTTCTCCATTCATTCTCACTCTCGCTCTCACCTCTCTCATGCATGGAACAACGGAGAGCTCCATTTTGAATTTTACAAAATTGAATCTGTAAGAAAGAAGCTAAGAAAACGAAAAAAGAGAGATTAAAACCGCAACTTTCTGCAATTTTAGAGCTTTTCGTTCATGGTTCTGAGATTTCTCAAGCGACCGAGCTGTTAAAATTGATGGTCTGTTGATTCTGTTTGTGTCTGGATCTGCTGAGCTTCTTCGGACCTTTATTTGGTCCTTGATTGCTGTGTTCTGTATTTAATTGCTACTGAGCGGAGAAGAAGCACTGTAAGCATTTTATTATGTTAATTTGTGGTGATTCTTCTTCACCTCTTTTGTTAATTTAGATGCATTACTCTGTCTTGAACTGCTAGTTTTAACTCTCGATTGCATAAGAAATTTGAAAAATTGCTAGCTGCCTTTTCTTCTTATGGGGATTTGCTCGGTTCCTAAAAGTTTGTTTTATTTTAAGGGAATGTTTATAAATTGTAAAGAATAGTTACCTTTGGTTAATAATAAATTTTAAAGAATTCGGGTAATTAAGTTTTCTGTCACACACACATATATATATAGAGGTGCCTGTTTCACCTGTTAACCCGCACTTCTAATATAGTAGAATATAACTTGGGGTTAATTATATAAATATATATATCAATACCTCACAGTGGGTGCTCGATCCCATCTCAGTCAATATAGACTTGGCCTCTCGGGCCCACTGAGCTAGAACAGGGTATTCAACCCCCGGTAGTCTCACTCAATTTGAAATTCTCTCAAAAGTTTCTCTTATTCACCAAAATGTGTGATTGGCATTTAATGTAATAATACGAAATAGTAGGGGTAATTTATATAATTTAATGTAAATGGGGCTGACAATATGGCTGAAGAAAGTCAGCTTGTTATTGTGATGTAAATACGTGTGATTCTTGGAATAGATGGATTCTACATCGAAGCACTCTCCCTTTTGTTTAAAGTGGCCATGGGATATCCATAACCAAAATACTAAAACCCCTCTGCCTTGTACCTTTGAAACACCCTGGCTGTTCAAACCATTCAAGAATATTGGCTCTGGAGTGTTTAATTTCATCCAAAATATATCAAAACCCCAACCTTTATCACCCGAATTCCATTTCCATTCAAATAGTGGAGTCGGCCAAAACACTACATTGAAGTTGATGAAGAAGAACTTGAGTCCTGCAGACCAAGCGGAGGCAGAGCAGTTTGCGTTAGCGTCTGCCTTGGCCAGTGGAAAGGAGGGTACTGTAATTGAATTTTACTCCCCCAAATGCCGGCTCTGCAATTCTTTGGTTAATTTCGTTAACGAGGTTGAGAACAGGAACTCTGACTGGCTCAACATTGTTATGGCTGATGCAGAGAACGACCAATGGTTGCCTGAGGTACTCTTAATGCTCTATGCATTGTATTCTTCTGCAAGTCTGTTTATATATATTTTGTTGTTGGACAGATGTGTATTTGATTTTGCATACTCTAAGAATTGAGAGGGGCCTCATTCTTTTGTTGCTTGGTTTTTGATATGGTTCTTTTCTTCTTTCTGTATTGAAAGGTTATTTATAGCGATGCTTGATAATCTTGGAATGGTGTAGTTAATTCAAAACTAGACATGTGTTGAATGCACTCAGTACTGAGTATTGGACTCTTTTCCTATGTTAAGTTACCTTCATGAATCAATTGATCAGGATTTTGTGCAATCTGGGCATTGCATTGGTCTGATAAATTGTTTAAGACATCATATCTTTTCAATGTGTTACGTAAAACTGCAAGATATTGTCAGCAAAGAATTCAATTAAATGGTCATCCTTCAGTTGGCAAGGTAATAGGCAGAAAGACTTTTAACAGATTAGGCTTTATGCTTCAAGTTCGCTAGATCTCTGTCTTTTGAAGTTTTTTCAGTGTAACAGCTCATAGCATTCATTCTAAGTGGAGCTTAAAAGCATTGCAAAGTCCTTTGCAACTTCTATTGTGTTGAGATTGGTTACTCTGTGGCGACTGCTAAGTTGATTAATATAATTGAAAGTCACTCGGTGGTGATAGCTAAGTCTTTGTCAGTATTGTCAAAGGGCGCGCTTAAGCTCTGAAGCGAGGCTCAAAATATGTTGAGCGCTTCGCCTCTCTTTGTGGGCGCTTTAGTGTCGCATCAAGGGTCTAAGACATTCTTTTCCTTGCTAATGAGTGTAATCCTGAAAATGCAACTTTAAATAATTGGTATTTCGCTTTATCGTAAAAATATTCAACTTTTTTGTCCATATATTTGTTTTTAATGCTTATAACTATTAGTCTGGGACTACATATCCATTTACTTTTTCTCCAGTTGCGCCTTTTTTCATTAAAGCCCACGCTTTAGTTGCCTTTGTGCTTAAAGCCCCAACGGACCTTAGAGTTCGCTCTTCGCCTTTGATAACACTAGGCTCTGTTGTGACAACTAAGTTTAAGTACACTTTTAAAAAGGAGGAGAAGTCGAGATGAAGTAATCAAATCAAAGAAGAATTGTTTCTGCTATTTGATTGGTCCAGTCAGTTTGTGAATTGCCTTTAGGGTAATCCATATACCTTATGTTGAAAATGATTTAACTTTTCACTCATTTGGCTAGTTTGATTGACTTCTTTCTGTTTGTAAATTCAGCTTCTCCATTATGACATAAAGTATGTTCCTTGCTTCGTTCTACTGGACAAATACGGGAGGGCACTTGCAAAGACGGGTGTTCCAAGCAGCCGACTGCATGTTGTGGCTGGTATTTCTCATCTCCTTAAAATGAAACGTCCACAACACAAATAGCGTGCATATGGTTTATACAACAACAGACGAGATTGTTGGCTTGTCACAATACATTGCATGTAACGGTTTTTAGCTGTAGGGATCGACAGGATGGAGCAAGTAATGTAGTAGTTATCAAGTGCAAGATCTTTACTTGCATTTGTTATAGTTTCGTAATCCATTTTGGATATCCTGTTGTATGAATCCCCTGAAAAGTTAAGGAAAAGAAGGATAATTCAGCTGACTTCTGTATTTCATGCCTAGAGTTCCCATGAATTTGCTTGCAGTTATTATACTGGCGTTGTAATTTATATATTGGTAGTACCAGTTATGCTTATATATAACCTCCTATTGATTTACTCCTAGTAATGTCCAATATGTGGTTCATTTTTGTTATTTTCATGTTTTCTGTTTGCAATATTTGCTTCCCATTGGTGTACTTACGAACTCTTCACTTTCTACTAATAAGCTCTTTTTCCTTTTTCTTTCCTTTTTATATTTTTAAATTTTGAACAATCCCATCCCACCATCTCATTAGACAGACTCTATTTTATTCCTGCTGTCCATATTTATGTGGATGTGTTTGACTTTGAACGGTAAGAAAGAAACGAAGAAAAAATTATAAAAAATAATATATTTTTACAATTGAAAATAATTTAACTTTAAACTCTTGATTTTATTCATTTTACCTTTAATGAGAAGCTTTTATAACCACATAAATGTCCCTTAAACTTTTAAGACCATATGTTTTCAAAAAAAAAAATTCTTCTTAAATTCGGTGTTGCAGTTAAACCAACTCATCTAAAGTGAAACGGAGGGAGTATTAAAACACGACGTGGCACTTTGATTCGTCCGGAGACGCGAGGTTGCTGTCAAAATTAAAGCTATCCAAGGCGTATTTCATCCGTTGTTGTGGTTCAACCACACTTAGAAGAACTCCTTAAACATTTTTATTGGTATTCAGGGAGAATATTATTTTACTCCATAATTTTTACCCTTTCAGAAACATGAGTGGTAGATGAACAACTTATTATTTTTTATTGAGTAATTTGGTGGATGAACAATTAATTGTTTATATACACCACTTGTCTACAAAAGCTAAGGGCCCAATCAGTGTCGCCAATTTCTTATTATAATACTAATTAGTATATTTACACTCCTATTGCAAGGCCTGGTAATACTATGCCCCGCATATATTAATGAAAAATCATTTGTATAATGGCATATAATCACAAAAGTCTAGCACAACGTGTAATTCGTAAAATTTTAGCTTTTTCTGGTTAAGATGACTACAACAAAGTTTAGCTTAAAAATATATACTATCAACTAGTATATATATATATATATATATATATATATTTCCTTATTATAGTTGTCAATTTGTCTTTTAAATAGTAAATTTTGCTGCCAGTTGACTTGTTCTCCTGCTATATATATATATATATATATATATATATATATATATATATATATATATATATATATATATATATATATATATATATATTGTTCCAAATTCGGTTTCATGGATTTTTTTGTTTGCTTCGATTTTCCAGAAAAGACTTCTCTGCGTCGCTTTTGAACTTTTGTCTTCTCTGCGTCGATTTTGAATTTAATTTCATTTCTATTTTAGAAAATCTTGCAATAATTTCGCTTTTATTCTCGCTCTTTCCTTTTTCTTTTTTTTCCGTCCATGCAAACAAAATTGTACGCGGTAAAATTAGAACACTTAATATTTGCTATCAAAGACATTTTAGAAGCCTTCCCCAAGACCCCGATGGAGGAAGGCCACGATCGAGTTCCCGGCCTCGAGGCTCGTCGAGGTCCGAACCGAATGAAGCAGGGCACGAGGTCAGGATAAGAAAGGAAATCTCCTAAGCGCATGCCTGACGGGTCTGCCCCTTGCCTGTATAAGGGGGACTCATTCTACCTTGTAGAGGACCGATGTTGCTCCACTTCTCCAATAAGCAATAATATCTCTCTCTATTTCTTCTAAATTATCAATGTTCTTCGACCCCGAGGTCGCCCTAACGGTATAAAGCCTTGTATGCATATACTTATATGTTATCCTCTTCCCGATTACCCTCGATAAGGTTATATTTGATAGGCCCGATGTAGGCTCGAGGCCTGGCCCCAAGGTATCTACTCGCTTATCTTAAGCTCGGGAACATCCCTGGTTCAGTTATCTTTTTTGCTATCTCGATCTTTACTGTTTTTACTTCACATTTAGTACTAATCACCTTTTTAAACTAGCTTGGGAATAGATCATATATTTTTAAAATTCCATTTTACAAATTTGATTATTGTTATTATTTTCACGGTAAACAAAAACTTTAAAGATATGTGACATAAACAATTAAAGACAGTCAAAGCTACTGCATGTAGCATTTTCCTAGTCTTTCATCAGCAAATTTATCAGATTTCACAAGGACTTGGTTTTCCTTGCGGATATAATAAACAATTTGTAGCAGTCAAAAGGAAATTGCCATGCTTTGCTTGCCACGCAGAAAGTTAACATACATGACCCAACCAAATTAAAGTAAACGCCTTTGATTAACTTATAAGAATAGTATTGAATATGGTGTTTTAATAATACAGAATTAGAAATATTGAGATTAATTATGTTAAAATTATTTCTTATTGATTGTTCGATTTGGTATATTAAAAATAACATGCATTACATAATTTTTTTAAAATTATTTGTTTACAAAAATACCCTCCACATTCTTTAGAAAAGTTTTGGAAAATATTTTGAAAGGGCATTTCTATCTTTATATATGCATGCTCTTATCCATGTATTAAAATCATGATATTGCTAATACCATGATTTGTATATATAAAAATAATAATTAATAAAGTGTATTAACTAATATAAATATTAGTAATATATAGGTTAAAAAATACTAATATCAAACATGGGGTTAATAATATTTATCAAAGCTAATAATACATATTTTCTTTTTATACATCCTACCAAATGAATCCTCAGTGCCAACGAATATGAATCTTGGGATTCTAAGCTTACTTCATATCCTATAATGTGGTCTTTGCCAGATATTTTATTTGTTATCAAAGATCAGATTTGAGATTTAAACTCTATCGGTTTAGTCCTTGAGGTTTTTAGAATTAAACTCATTATATTTTTAAAGTTATAAATTCATATTTACTTTTATAAGTAATATTTAGAGAACCGAGAAAGAAAAAGTAAATCTATCTTCTTGTGATCTTTCTGATTAAACCTCAGGATTGGGGGCGGAGCTAAAGGAGAAGTGATTCATCTGAACCCCTTCATAAAATCACACTATATATAAGGTTAATTAGTTTTTTTATGCATTTATAATAGATATTGAACCACTAAAAATTCTGCTATTACCACTTTTCAGGATAACATTTTTTATATTATTATAGATTTCCTGTTTGAACAAGTTTTCATCCTTTCGTTGACATTTGTTCATCTCACTACCATCATTAGTCAAAATTTGCAACAAAATGTATGGACAAAACTAGCCCGAAACATAGTCTGAATAGTGGAAATCTTTTACTATAAATAGCTACTATCTTCTTCAGTATAATTCACAACAAACAAACACATATAGAAGTACCATAAATTTGTAAATCCATATTCATCATGAGCAACAAAGTCTTTCTAGCCATCCTGTTTTGCTTCCTCCTCATTGCATCCAATGGTTAGTTGTCTTACATTCCGCTCACTTTTTATCACTTAATTATATTTTATCTTGACATGCCCCTCAATAATGTTGTACACTTAAATTTTATTTTTTCATGACTCAAGCAGTGGAAATAAATTTTTTGTGTTGCGTGATGATAAAATTTTAACCTAAGGATCTTTTGCCAGTTCTAATACTATGTTAGATTGAGTGATAATAAGATCTAATAGGTTAAGATGTTATAGAGAGAACACTTTTTGTCCTTTAACTATATCATGGCTCAATTACAATTTGTGGTATCGTTGTTCTTATGAAGTGTGTGGAAAGGTTGGGTGCTAATGGTTAACTCACGTTACTATAACAATATCCTCTTGTTTGTATCATACGTCTATATTGATAATATTGCATGATAAGTAATATATATAGCAAACAAAAACATGTGTTTCAGAAATATTGTTACACTGTCAGCATATATAAGTTAAATTTATTCCGGTAATCTTATATATTATGTAGAGATGCAAGGAGGAGAGGCAAAAGTTTGCGAAAGGCGGAGCAAGACATGGTCAGGGCCTTGTATTAACACAGGCAACTGCAGCCGTCAATGCAAGAATCAAGAGGATGCTCGCTCTGGAGCTTGTCACAGAAGTGGAATTGGATTTGCTTGCTTCTGCTATTTCAACTGCTAAATGAAAAGAAAGAGAAACATCCTATTATGTGTATTGTCTCTATTTCTATCAAATATGTAATAGTGTTTTGTGTCTGTTTGAATAAAGGGCGTCCAATTTACTAGAATTGGAGGTAGCCCTAGTCGTGTTGGTGTGTCATTGCTAAACTTTGTATTTCTATCTGACCATCTTTTGTTGGTCTATTATTAAACGACGAGTGCGTTTACTTGTTTCGTTGTGTTTTAGAGGTTTCATCTCTCATATTTCATTTCGTATCCTCTAAAGTCTAGAATCTACTTTATTTCTCTCGAGTATATATATTTATTTATTTATATTTGAGTGGAATTGAAGTTCTTCGACTATTTCATAAGTTAATTAGCGAGGGAGTTAAAAAAAAAAAGTGGATGGCCTAAGGTAGCACTGACAGGTAAATTTGGTATCAGAGCCATGACAAATAATGGTCCGCTATCTTTTCAGTAATCCCGTCTCAGAACAGATAATTATGAGAAATGGTGTCTACGTATGAAAGTTATTCTTCGCTCCCAAGTTGTATGGGAAATCATAGACAGAGGGTATGTGTGATGACTCGGCCCGTCATCATGTGAGTTATCACCCCGTTATCCCCGTTATATGCTTGTTAATGTTTCAATATGCATGTTGGGTAAGTTTGAGTCAATCCGGGTTGAGTTTGGTTGAAATTGAGACAAATAGTCTCTTAGAAGAAGTAATAGTTGGGAAAAGTCAACTGGACGTTGACTTGTGAGTTAGAGAGCTATGAATCGAATTCTGATGATTCGGTCAGCTTCGGGAGGTCATTTATGAGCTAGAAAAGCGATCGGAAGTGAATTCGGAGGTCCGGTGTAGAAATAAGCTTGAATTGGCTAAGGTTGAATTTTGGGGAAATCCGAACGGTAGGTAAAATTTTGATTCGGGGGTCGGAATAGAATTCCGACAATTTTTGTAGCTTCGTTATGTGATTTTGGATATGCGTGCAAAATTTCAGGTCATTCGGACGTCGTTTGGTCGGGTTTTTGATCGAATGTGTAATTCAGAAAGTTTTAAGGAAAATAGGCTTGAATCTGATGTGAATTATGAGTTTTGGTGTTGTTAGACGTGTTTTGAGGATTGGAACAAGTTCGAATAAGGTATTAGGATGTGTTGGTGTGTTTGGATGAGGTTCCGGGGGCCTCGGGGTATTTTCGGATGGTCAAACGGGAGAAAACATGGAAAATTGCACACTTTGTGCACTGGTTCTGTTGTTTTCGCTCCTGCGGAAATGGGGCCGCAGGAGCGAGTCCGCAGGAGCGGACAAGGGGGCGCAGAGGCGTTTGGATTCGCAGAAGCGGAATCATGTCCGCTGAGGCGGCGTCGCATGAGCGAGGTTGGGATCGCAGAAGCAGTCTTGAGGCGTGACGGGGAAGTCCGCAGAAGCGGATTGTTGATCGCATAGGCGAGTCCGCAGGAGCGGACTCTTATTCGCAGAAGCGGGAAAGACCGCAGGGGCGGAGTAATTTCCGCAGAAGCGGACCCGCAGGAGCGGTCCGTGGATCGCAGGAGCGGAAATGTCCAAATAGGCCTGGGTTCGCGGAAGCGACCAATTGGTCGCAGAAGCGGTTCCGCAGCGGCGGAAATGGTCCGCAGAAGCGAAAATCGCAGAGAGTTAATTGTATTATAAGTTAGAAAATTTAAGAAACATTTCACACATTTGGGTCTAGTCTTAAGAGGCGATTTGGGTATTTTATGGAGGATTTAGCCCTAGTCTTGAACTTTAGAAAATCAAGGTTTTGAATGGGCAAATTGAGTCCGAATTTGATAAATTTTATATGCCTAGACTTGTATTGAGACGAGGGTTCCGAATATATATAACTTTTGTAATTTTTCGAGAAGCGTACCGAAAGTCGGATTTTGACGACTTTGTGGGTTTTGGTCAAATTGAGTTATTTCGAATGGGTTGTGTCTAATTAGCCTATATTGATGTATTCTCATTGATTTTGAGCAGATTCGGCATCCGAGGTGATTGAATTGCGAGGCAAGCGCAAGGCGGACCGAGGCTTCTACCGGTTCGAGGTGAGTGGTGGTAGTAAATAATGTACTGAGGGTTTGAAACCTCGTACTAGCACTATACAGTGCTATGTTGAGATGAAACACGCGTCATGTGAACAGACGTGGTGACATTGTGATTGGGGAATTGGACTTGGTCCTTCCTGACTGATAGCGTATTATGTATTATAATTGTGTAATTAGGCTAGTAGCAATGTTTGGGGCCTTGTGCCAATCTGTAGAGTATTTGGGGAGCCAGTAGAGCTAAGCTACCCTTATATCATGCTGGATACGTACACTCAGCCGTAGTATATCATGCTGGATACATACACTCAGCCGTCGTTATAGCTGTATAGCATATCATGAGCCAGTACTAGATGTGTACTTAGAGAGAGACTATCTAGGGTGGAATTTCCTGTTCTAGCTGAGTGGGCCTGAGAGACCAAGTCTATACTGACTGAGATAGGGTCGGGGACCCACTATGAGATTTTATATTGGGCCTGAGAGGCCAAGTCTATATTGACCGAGATAGGGTCGATTTGCCTAGTGCAAAAATCATGTGCTCACACAAGTCTATATTGACTGGGATAGGGTGGAGGACCTACTATGAGATATTATATGTATATACCTATATTGGATCGGGTTGCACGCGCGCAGCAGTATATGTGTTGAATCGGACTGCACACCGCAGTAATATATACATGTGGATCGGACTGCACGCCGCAGTATTATTGCGCTTGGGCTGTAGGAGCCCCTTCGGAGTCTGAGTCTGCACACATTCTCAGTGAGCGCTGGAGTATATTATGGGAGCTTGGGCTGTAGGAGCCCCTTCGAAGTCTGAGTCTGCACACATTCTCAGTGAGCGCTGGTGTATATTATAGGATTGGGCTGCGCGCCGCAACAGTATAAATATATATACATATATATATTGGATCGGGCTGCACGCCGAAGTAATACATGTGTGGATCGGGCTGCACGCCGCAGCATCATAGTGCTTGGGCCTAGGGAGCCCCTCCGAAGTACGTATACACCCCCAGTGAGCGATGTCGACGTTAAATGGAGCGGGCTGCGCGCCACAGCGGTATATGTATTGGAGCGGTCTGCACTTCGCAGCGTTTTACTTATACATTTATATATATATACTTATATACATATCGCAGCGGGCTACGCGCCGCCGCATTTTAGACATATGTATACATATATATATATACAATGAATCGGCTATACGCCGTAGCAGTACGAGTGAGGACTAGGTCAATGTGGGACCTTGGTGAGATAGATGTGGATTGAAATTTGGGGGTATTCGCTGTTGAGATGACTTATCTGTGAGGTTACCCTTAGAACTATATAGTGATAGTACAAGAGTTCTTATTTTCGGTTATTGTTTATTATTATCACTCACTGAGTTGAAATATACTCACCCCACTCCCTGCATTTTTTTTGTGTGCAGATATACAGGTTCAGAAGGGCAGTTGAGATGTCGCAACTGCTTTATTATTCCCGTTCTGTGGAGACTTCGAGGTAGCTGCCGACGTCCGCAGGACCCGATATCCCTTCCTACTGTCTTTGATTATGTATTGTTATTTCTTTAGACTTGATTGTGTAGTAGATCTCATTTGTAGAGGCTCAGACTTGTGACACCACGATTTGGTTGGGACTGTATTCGTGTATTTCATTTCTACGCTTCTTGATTTGTTATAAAGACAAGCTAATTACGTCGATTAATCAGTAATAATTTATAATTGACTGGTTTAATGGATAAGATGGTCGGGCTTGCCTAGCAATATGTTGGGCGCCATCACGATCGGGGTTTGGGTCGTGACAGTATGCAAAATCCGATAATGAGGAAGTTCTGCCTCAAAATAAAAAAGAGGTCTTGGCAAAGACAAGCAATAAGAATCAACAAGCACTCACTCTCATCCACCAATGTTTGGATGATGCCATATTTGAGAATGTGGCAGATGCTACCACTTCAACGGAAGCTTGGGGGATTTTACAAAATTCTCTTCAAGGAGTTGACAAAATAAAAAAAGGTAAAACTTCAAACTCTAAGGGCTGATTTTGAAATTTTAAAAATGAAAGAATCTGAATGCTATCTCGGATTATTTTTCAAAAGTGAAGACTATTGTAAATCAACTAAGAAGATACAGGGAGGACATAGAAGATGTCCGTGTGGTAGAAAAGTTCCCTCGCACATTAACACCTAAATTTAATTTTGTGGTGTGTGTTATTGAGGAGTCTAAAGATTTAGACTCTAAGATGGTGGAGCAATTGGAAGGTTCGTTACATGCCTATGAAGAAAAGATCAAAAGGAGACAAGAAGTGTCATTGGAGCAACTTCTTAAAACTCAGACATCTTTCAAGAAATATGGAGGTGAAACAAGCTATCGAGGAAATGGACGAGGTCGAGGCCGAGAAGGTCATGGAAGAGAAAGAAATAATGGTAACAACTTCAACAATGAAGTTAAAATCCACCAAACATTTAGAGGTCGTGGTCGTGGACAAAGAGGAGGAAGAAGACATGGCTACTATCAAGACAATAATAGACAAAGGTATGAAAAATCAAAAATTGAGTGTTATAATTGTCATAAATTTGGCCATTACTCTTGGGAATATCGTAGCAATGTTGAAGAGAAAGCTAACCTTGTTGATGACAAGAAAGAAGAAAATGAGTCAACATTGTTGATGGCACTCAAGGAAGAAGACAACATGATTGCAGCTCGTGGTATTTGGACAATGGAACAAGCAATCATATGGGTGGATGCAAAGAGAAGTTTGTAGAGATCAATAAAACGGTGAGAGGTAATTGATAATTGTGATTTTTACATGATTTATACCCATCTTTGCCTAAAATTTGTGCATAAATTAACATAAATCAGTCCTCAATTGCTTACAAATTGCGCTTGATTGCAGGTTTGAGCAGTTAAATGACAAAGATCACAAATCGGCTCACAAATGAGTGAATTCTGCCACGCATAAAGAGAGAACCTGAAATGTGAACTAGTATCTTGCTTCCAAGTCGGTCTGGCTTTGAAGAATCAAGAGATCTTTGTCAATGCTGACTTAGATATCGGGTGACAGAATAACGCATCACAAACAATGAGCAATCATAGACGAAGCTTGGATCTAGCCGATAGGCTAGCAGTACTGCAGCGAAGCGCTTACCAAGCACGAAGGAAAGGGCCTTCCCCACTTGAGCCGTATAGGGGGAAACTCACTCGTACGGTTCTTGAGGGGGAGAGCTAGTAGGATCCATCCATCCCAATAGCATATACTTGGAGCTCCATAGAAAACCCTATTTTCTTGCCAGAGTCGTTCGGATAAGACAAAACTCCAGAGATTGCTTCAAAATAAGATCTTTGTGTTGACCTTTTCCTCAACCAAAGCGGGGGAGGATGAGAGGAAAAGGGGATCAAAATGTCACATCAATAAAGTGAGGGCTTTCCATTCTTCCCTCATCCATCCCAATAGCATATACTTGGAGCTCCATAGAAAACCATATTTTCTTGCCAGAGTCGTTCGGATAAGACAAAACTCCAGAGATTGCTTCAAAATAAGATCTTTGTGTTGACCTTTTCCTCAACCAAAGCGAGGGGGGGGGGGAGAGGAAAAGGGGATCAAAATGTCACATCATTAAAGTGAGGGCTTTCCATTCTTCCCTCCCCCCCCCCCCCTTAATAAATAAGACCCGCGAACTCTTTTTTAATAAGGAAGAAAACGAAATAATCTCAATTTTATGACAAATTCAGTCTAATGGTTGTTCTTCCACAAACTAAAAGAGCACATGGACTCTTTATTTCATCTCCGTTGCCATTGCTGAAGTGACGTGCGCATGCTTCTCACTACTAATTCGTATGGAATTAGCATGACCCGATGATCAAATTCTTGGTAGGAATTATCAACTTTATGATGCTTTAATAACAACTCACACTTTTTCAATGATCTTTTTTGTGGTTATCGCGCAATGATAGATGGATATTGGTCTATTCCGATTCTGATAAGTGCATTTGACATGGTATTTTTCCAATTAAATAATATTTCATTCTGGTTGTTGCTTCCAAGTCTCTTGCTCCAATTAACCTCAGCCTTAGTAGAAGTGGGTAGCAGCACTGGATGGACATTCTCTCCGCCCTCAAGTGATATTACCAACCATTCTGGAGAAGCAGTTAATTTAGCAATTTCTAATCTTCATCATTCTAGTGTTTCATCCATTTTAAGATTCATTAATTTCATAACTATAGATTCGTCTTTCCTCAGACAAAAACCAAAAAAGCTTTGGTAAAACTGCCATGGCTGAAAGCATCAATTAGCCTTACAAGACACAGAAGAAACACCAAAAAATGGAATATTTTCCAACATCTCACGGACCCATTTGAGCTGCCAAGCCATTTTCTTTCCAGCTCAATAGAAATATATGTCTTGAATCATCTTTCACAGAAGAAAAAAATCTTCATAGCCTCACTGCATTATATAAAAGTGAAACAGATGGAGTAACAAGAAAGGAAAATAGAGAGGTTATCTGTATCCACCAAAGGCTGGTTTAGGAATCGGGATTTTTTTTCATTTGAGTGATCATCAGCATAGAGAACGACATAGAAGGGCAAACCACCAATTGAAACTCCCCATATCCCTCTGCTTTCACAGCAGCCTCAGCCTTGAACTAACGAGATTTTTGCTATTTTCATATGAGGCTCATATCTCACTATGATTAGACATGGAGTTTCTCAAAACCACCATGGCTCCAGATTGCCCTGTCAAGATGAACTTAATACCATCTCAATGCAAATCAATAAAGCCATTTGCCAAGAATCATATCAACACTACCTCAAAATTTTCACTTTCACCTTTATTTTTAGTATGATCCTCACTGTTTGCGAGTTAACACAACCACATAACAGCAAGAAACAAAGAATGGTAGCAGCAACAGCAACAGGAGATCCACAACATGTATCTTTGGAAGCTAGATATATTTGCAGAAAGATATAAGCACTATTAATTGCTTCCAGCAAAAATCATTTCCTTACCAGCAAAACTGAACAAATGCATAATAATATAATCATTTTTCTCATTGAAGCTGACTCTCTCTTTTTACTATATTTAAACAAAGCAAAAGAGGGGGCAATGCCGCCATAGCTACTAACACCATTTTGCTATAAAAAAGACATACTAGGTCACCTTGCCAAGATACGAGTCGTGTGTCTTCTCGATGCCATGGCTGAACATAAACTAGAAAGGAAAGCAATCTTCATAACTCCTTTACAACATCAATAGTAGCAGCACAGAAAGAAGAGGAAGAGGAAGAGCAATATGCTAGGGTGTGTTTGGATGAAGGATTTTCTTATTTCCTTTTTTCTTGTTTATTTGAAAGGGTTGTTGTTTCTTTTGGTTATAAATGTTGAAATCATGGGCATAGCAGAGAGAGGCAACCACCTTTTACAAAAAACCACAATCTCTCTCATGCCTATTCTTCCATCTTTCTTGCTATGCTCAACTGATCTTAAAAAAGAGAGCGATACATTAGGACTGCAAGATGACTTGGAACTTGTAGTAGAAAGTCGCCGATTTGACATATCACAATATTGAATCATAGAAAAGATTATTTTTTTCCTTTTCAAGCAAATGGGGCTCAGATGTGTGTTTTGGTAAGACAAAACAGAATCCAGTAACACCATAGATGCAAACAACCAATTGCATGTGAAAGAGAAACCTCCAATCACAGCCCATTCCGGTGTGCTAAGGTACGGTTGAAATTGTCTCTATGCCCTAATGGTTTATAGCCTGTTTGGCCAAGCTTCCCAAGAGGCAAAAAGTGCTTTTTTGCCAAAAGTACTTTTTTCCTAAAAGTGTTTGGCCAAGCTTATTTAGGAAAGAAAAGTGTTTGTGAAGAAGCAAAAGCAGTTTCACACAAGTAGAAAAAAGTAGCTTCTTTCCAAAAATAGAAGCAAGAGCAGTTTTGATTTTTCTTCTTACCTAAAATACCCCTAACAAACTATTGTATATACCAAAATAACCCTTAAACATAATACTTAGGATATTAATTTACAAATATTTCTTCTTATTTTTAGGAAAACTTTCTAATATATAGTGACTTTAGGGGTGAATGCTTTTATATTTGTTGAAAGAATTTTAATATATTTAACTTATATTAAAAGAATTACGTACTTTTTAATTTTATATTTATATTTTACTTAAATAAAATATATTTTTTAATTGTTGCATGTAATAGCAAAATTTTGAGATTATTTATTTAATTATAATATTAATTATTAAGTAAATCTATTCATGTCCTTATACATAATTTGACACTTAAAAGCACTTTCTAAGAAGCTTGGCCAAACACAAATTATTTCTCAAAAGTGTTTTTCACACTGATTATTCAAACACAAGCTGCTTCTCTTCAAAAGTATTTTTTCCAAAAGTACTTTTAAAAAAACACTCAAAATAAACTGATTTCTCCGGCTTGGCCAAACAGGCTATTATAGCCCAAATAAACAAGTACAATAACTGCCTCTTTCAGAAAATGTCTGACTTTTTCCTATATTTCATGTGACTAAGATACTAAGAATCGAGTAATGCCTAAATCAAAGGCGCCAGATGTTTGCTTTCTTGGATTAGTTTGAGGAAAGAGGGCTCTTGGTCTTATTAATGGAGAAATCATAGGACAAACAGAGGGCAACACCCTCCTAGAACTCTCTCTTAACCCTATTGTGGCCTCATTCTTCCTAATGGGCTGAACTTCCACAGTTCAAGAAAATGATCAAAATGCTCCTTAATTGTATAGGTGTTGGACTATTTTAGTCCTCCATACATACAACTTGATAGAAGTAGTCCTTAACATATAAGAAAAGTGAATATTTTTTCTCCTCAACCTTGAAACTAACGGGACAAATCAAAAACTTTGTTAAACTTAATCTAGATCCTCACACCTGGCAGGCTCCCTTTTCTGCTTCTTCTCTTTTAACAAGGTCCAGGATCTCGGGCTGTCCAAGAGATGTTCCAATGGGGCAAAGAGAAGGCAACAAAACCATGACCTGCAAAAGAATTGGTTGCATGTGAGAGAACTCTTAAATAACAGACAATCAGTAGTTGCATATCCGTGATACATATCAAATCATCTCTAAGCCTCCAAGTAATATCCAAGATAGGATTATCACTGCCCCTTTGGAGAAATGAAACTTTTCCAATTGCATGTGATTAAACGCTAAATTACTCTAAGCATTTACTAGTATTGTACTATCAAAGCCACCCTAAAAAAACAATGTTGTCATGTCTCTCATTTCTTTTTCTTTTTTGCCATTTGGGGAAACAATAAGTACAAAGCTGATGGTTTTATTGATAAAGAAATCATTGAGGGGATGGAGAAGTATCAACTAAACCTTACTCCATCGTCAAGCCCTTATTCTTCATTCTGATCTTGATCTCTTTATCTTGTAAATGAGATGAAATATAAAGCATCTTACACTAAAATGCACATCTTTTAAATAGATAACAATGGTGAAACAGAGAGGGGCAACCACACTTTCAAAGAAAATAACAAACTCTGTTTTTGCATCATTTCTTTAATTCTGCTGGGCTAACGAAGAGAGCGTCATCTTCATACCTGCAAACTTTGAGGTCCCAAAAATAAGGGTTAGTTTCTTAGATCTAATAAGCTTATTTAAGAAGCACGGTCAAACAGGCTATAACAAAATAAGCTGATTTTAGAAACACGGCCAAAGAGGATAATACTCGGGGCTTTTCGTGAGGGCTCAGATTTGCTGCATTTTTAGTCAAAGCAAAAGAGAAGGCGACGCCGCCATGGCTGCAGACACCAGTTTGCTATAGAAAAGCCGTACCGGGTCGCCCCGCCAAGATACGGGTCGCATAATTCTCAATGCCATGAATTGAACATAACCCATAAAGGAAAAGCAATCATCACAGCCCCTTTATATACATCGGCATTCAGTAGTAGCAGCACAAACAGAGGAGGATGAGGAAGAGGAAGAGTAAGAGCAATATATTTGGGGCCTGTTTGGATGATTTTTTTTATTTTATTTTTTTGTTTTTTGTTTAATTCAAAGGGTTGTTGATTGTAAGTGGAGAAATCACAGGCATAACATAGAGGAGCAACCACCCTTTTACAGAAAATCTCAATCTCTCTGTTGCCTCATTCTTCTTTTCAAAGGCTATGCTCAAAGCTGTTTTTTTGGTGGAAGCGTCTGCATAAATATGGCAAAACTTTTGGGGTGGTAGAATCTAAGGGCATATTGGTCAATGGCTATACAATTTCTAGGAATACTGTAACAAAATTTCGTATTTGTATGAAGTAGTATATAAATGTTAAAATTCAAATTTTCAAGCAAAGATGGGAAAGAATAGAGGTTAAAGGGAAAAACGTGCATTCAAGTTTATCAAAATGACATCAAGTGTATGGCTAGTGGTCACAACAACAACAATCCAGTAAAGTCCCATTAGATGGGTCTCGAGAAGGTGATGTGTGCGCAGACCTTACTTCTACCTGACGGGATAGAGAGGTTGTTTTTTATAGACAATCGGCTGAAACTTATGGCTAGTGGTCAATGATGGGGTTAAAACCATGAAATTGTACATTTAATGGCAATAAATATTAAGTGATTTGCTCTCAATCTAAACTTTGACGATCAGAATTATTCGGCATGAATTAATCGAGGTGGATACAAATTGATTATGAAACCACGATTATCAAAAAAATCAATCTAACATGATTGATCAAGTTCTAATTTACACGCGTCATGCTAACAAGTTAAAGACCTTAGAAAAATAAAAGCGAAAGGCCAATAGGACGAGAATTCTAAATAGCACAAAAATTACCAACAATGGCTTTCCACATAGGATAATAAAAAGTTAAATCTGAGAATAATTAAAGCTACAATTCTAGAAATGCATTTTGAAAAGAGAAAGGAGTATGGGTAATTGTAGTTTTTTTTCTTTTGAAACAAAAAGTTCATAAAAGTTAAGACCTTGAATTCTTAACTATGATAGTTTATGTAGGTTCCATATTCAAATAGAGAAATTATGAAGAAGATTGTGCTTTATCAGTGAGTAATATTATTGAACTAAGCTTTTGATGAGAGATATTCTTTAGTTTTAGTCCATTATTACCGACCCAAAAAATATAATTCTCTAGATGTTTTGCTTGTAGAAGAAATATTTGAAAAAATTGGTTCTCTACCCTTGCTCAAAGTTGTCTTAAATAAATAACGGAAAAGGTCCAAATACTCTATGAATTTTACGATAAGATCTATATATAACCTTCATTAAAAGTTTGGACCATATCCACCATTGTCGTTACACTATTGGCTCGGATACCCCCTAGAATTTAAACGGAGCCAAATACCCCCCTGAACTTTACGATAAGGTCTATATATAACCCTCGTTTTTTTAATAAAATATTTTTTTAAAAAAAATATATTTGTAAAAACTGAAAATATTTTGTTGAATATAATTTCTTCGGTTCTTAAAAAATGAAAATATTTTGTTAAAAATAAGTTTTTTCTGTTTTTACAACAAACAAAAAAAATTACAAATTTGTTTTTCTAGTTTTTCCAGTTTTTACAAAATAAAACTTTAAAAAAAAAACTGAAAAATGAAGAAAAAAAATATTTTTCAAAAGCAAAAATAATTTGTTGAAAATATTTTCTTTAGTTTTTAAAAAAGAAAAATATTTTGTTAAAAACAGAAAATGTTCTAATTCCTCTATTTTTACATTTTTTTTTCACTTTTTACAAAAAAAAAAATATTTTGTAAAAAAAACTGATTTTTATAATTTTTTTAAAGTTTCACAAAAAGTATTTTTTTCTTTTGGAAATGTTCTAATTTATTTTTGTAAAACTTTTAAAAAAATTGCAAAAATTATTTTTTAACAAAATATTTTTTTGTAAAAACTAAAAAAAGGTAGAGAGGAATTAGAACATTTTTCAGTTTTTTTTTAAAAAAATTGTTTTGTAAAAACTGAATAAAATATTTTCAACAAATTATTTTCGCTTTTGAAAAAAAAAATCTTCATTCTTTAGTGTTTCTTAAATATTTTTTTTTGTAAAAACTGGAAAAACAAATTTGTAAGAATTGTTTTTATTTTGTTATAAAAACTGGAAAAAAATCATTTTTTAACTAGATATTTTCGTTTTTTAAGAACTGAAGAATTATTTTCAACAAATAATTTTTAGTTTTACAAATATATTTTTATAAAAACAATATTTTGTTAAAAAAATAAGGGTTATATATAGATAGACCTTATCGTAAAGTCCAGGCTATCGACGTCAATAGTATAATGGCATGATGAGATATGGATCAAATTTTTAGCGATGATTATATATAGACCTTATAGTAAAGTTTTGGGGTATTTGGACCTTTTCCATTTTATATTAATCGTACACCATTTTTTCCATAAAGAAAATCAATCAATACTTAAGGAATGGTTAGTGGTGGGATGACCCAGATTGGGTTTTTACGTTTACTGTCAAGAACCAGCATTTTCCTTCATCCGCATTGAATATCATCATCAAATTTTAGAAGAAACAATTGCAAAGGGATGGTGACGTTAATAGTGGCTACAACCATTGACCCGGCTTCCATTGGACCTGCTTCCGCCCTTTTAGCCATGCCTGGTTGGCACCCTGGTCCTCCTATTCAGGTTTCTAATTCTACTCTTTCTTCTTCACTGCTTATCATTTCCCCCACTTTCCTATTTATTAAAATTAGCCCCTTTTAAAAACAATTAATCATCTAAAACTGTTGGGGGTTTTCATCTATGAATTCTAAAATGCTCAGAATATGCATGTATAGTTTGACTAGTTTTACACTGGTTGCGATATTAAAGGGGAAGGGGATCCTTGCCATAACGGGTAAACTTGCTGCCGTATGACCATGAGGTCACGGGTTCGAGCCGTGGAAACAGCATTTCTGCAGGGTAAGATTGGGTACAATAGACCCTTGTCGTCCGGCCCGCGCATAATGGAAGCTTAGTGCAGTGGCCGCCCATTGTGATAATAAAGGGATACATTGTAAACTTATGGTTTTAGGTCTAGAAAACTACATGAAGTGGGAGGAGAGTTTTAACACATGCTTGAACTGAGAAAGCTATGATCTTTTTCTTTTTGTTATTGAATAAACTTAGGATATGCCGAGTTTTGTGAATCAAGATGTAAGGTTATTGAAACATGATCGAAGCATTGTGAGAGAGGACTACTTGGACAAGCAATGGGAAGAGGCCACAGGCGAGGCAGTTGATGAGGTTATCTTTCTTAGCAAGCACACTGCTGCATCTAACCGTCCTGCACTCACCGTTCACCCCATAGGTAAAAACTGATTATAGCCGTATAGGGTTAATTTATTTTGGATCTGACGAACTTGCCTTTACCAGAATGTTGAAGTATTCATTTTATGTTGATTGTGTGGTCATGAAAATAATTAGGTGTCCCTCACCTAAAAGAAGGGGAGGAAACACCAGTAGGTGGAAAACCTGCCTGGGCTGCACCGCCTAACCCACGTATTGGGCCATGGTTTAGACTGTTGAAATCTATTGCCGAGTCACAGAATCTAACCCCTGAATTTGAGGTAACATCCTTGTTTAACTGCCTTTTCTACTTCAATAAGCTCATAACATATTTCTTTTGTATGAAACATTGCAACTTTGCGTGGTTGGTTTAGTGTAAGGAAACAAGATATGATATCCAAATGAACTGAAGGGTAACACTATATGATCCTCAATCCTTAGTAAAACAAGGAGAAACAGTGAACAAAAAATGAAAAACAAGAAAAGAGAGGTTCCCGACTGCTACTAGGTAGCTAATGAAACAAAAAGCAAACTTCATCCACACCTATTCTAATTGTTGTTGCTGCTATATATGCTATTCCTTGCCAAGCATTTTTTGTCCCTTCTCTAACGGCTTAACAGATACTACATTCCCTTTTGGATTGGGGACCACGTAGTGGTCCAAGTGACCTGCAAATGCCTCTCTCTAGTACTGCGTCTAGGTACTGTTAGAGTGTGCTGCTGATTCATTACATTGCCGATCCCATGTAGATGAACCTTTCCCTCAAGGTTCTGATTCGGGAACTTCTATAGCAGAGCGTGAGTATCCTCCCAAGTTGCATCAAAAGCAGGAAGTCCAGACCATTTGATAAGACATTGTGGAACCTGGTGTGCTCCCCTCAAAATAGTTCAAGTTCGAAAGACATCTTCAAGTTGTAGTATCAGGGAAGAAGACTGATCCAAAAGGTTAATAGGGGTGACCTGGTGCGATGGATTGCCCAGACACTTTCAGAGAACAGAAACATGAAACACGGGGGTGAATTTTGGAGGATGAGGGTACTTCCAACTTATAAGCAACTTCGCCAATGCGTTGTATGATCTGAAAGGGACCAAAGTATCGTCTGCTCAGTTTGTTATGACGCTGCAAACAGATGGAGAGCTGACGATAGGGACGTAGACGAACATAAACCCAATCACCCACTTCAAACACAACCTCTCTATGACCTCTATCCACATAAACCTTCATACGCTCTTGTGCCTGGATTAAATTTGCCTTTAATATAGCCAAAACCTCATCACGTTGGCGAAGAGAAGCAGCCACGACTGGATTAGTCAAATTGTCTTTGACATAGCGTGAAACTGTTGGTGGAGGATGACCATATACTACCTCAAAAGGAGTTACTTTAGAACTATGGTGATAGAATTCCGCCCATAGTAACAAAGAAAACCAAACAGTTGGTGTATCAGCGGCGAAGCAGTGAAGGTATATCTCGAGACATTTGTTGAGAGCCTCGGTTTGACCATCTAATTGTGGGTGATAAGCATAACTCATAGCAAATTGTGTTCCCTGAAGCTTGTGGAGTTCACGCCCCAGAATTCAGAGAGAAACAAGGGGTCCCTATCCAATACAATAGTGACTGGAAAACCATGGAGGCGAATGAACTCCTGTGCAAATATCTCTGCTACTTTATGACTGGTGAAGTTTGTGGGCAAGGCAATAAAATGGCCGTATTTGGACAAACAATCCACAATGACCAAAATAACAGTGCGACCAAGGGAAGGAGGCAACCCAGTAATGAAATCCATTGAAATATCTTCGAAGATAACCTCTGGAATTGGCAAAGAGGAAATAAGTTCAGCAGGTTTCAAATTTGAGTCCTTCATTTGCTGGCAGATTTGACAAGTCATGATAAAAATTGTCACATCTGTCCGTATGCTATCCTAATAAAAATTGGAAGAGAGGCGAGGAAAAGTACGAGAGATGCCTGCTTGTCCACCAATTTTGGAGGAGTGAAATTCCTCAAGCAGTAATGTGCGAAGCTTAGTATCTCGAGGGACAACCAGTCGGTTGCGAAATAAAAGAAGACTCTCCTGAAAGGAAAAGTGAAGTAAGGCAGTTGGATCACTCTCCAATTTCCTCTGCAAGGCTAATAACTCAGGATCTGATTTGTTCAAGGCCCACAGCTGGTCAATTAAAGCCAATTCAGTAACAGCCAAGGTGAGAGCTGCAATGTAGGAACCCGAGAAAGAGCATTAGCGGCCGAATTAAGTCTTCCCGATCTACAAAGAATCTCAAAATCATACCCGATTAGTTTATTGAGCCAACGTTATTGTTCAGGTGTTTGGATCACTTGACAGGTGAGGGATTTTAAAGGCTGTTGGTCTGTGATTATAATAAACTTGCGGCCCAATAGGTATTGCCTCCGCTTTTGAACAGCTTGTGTGATAGCAAACATCTCCTATTATAAGTCGAGGCAGTCTGCATTCTTGAAGTCAATTTCTGACTGAAGAAGGCAATGGGATGACCTTATTGAGATAGCACTGCATCAATCCCTATACCCGATGCATCTGTTTCCACTGTGAAGACTTTAGAGAAGTCAGGCAAAGATAAAACAAGAATGGAGCTCAGGGCTTTTTTGAGTTTTAAAAAAGCAGCAGAAGTCATATCAGGCCAAATGAAAGAATCTTTCTTCAACAAGTCTGTGAGAGATGAAGCCAATTGGACGTATCCTTTGACAAAACGTCGATAATAGCCTGTTAGGCCAAGGAATCCGCGTACATATTTGACTGATGAAGGATAGGGCCAAGATATGATAGCAGCAATTTTATCTGGATCAACTTGAATACCATCAGAAGATAGAATATGACCCAATTGTCTTAAAGACTACCAAGTATTAGAAACACTAGTATGGCAAATGGACGAAGTTGAAAGCATGAAATTTTATCAATTGCAAAAAGATCATCAATATATACAGTTCCTATATTCGACTGCTGATCATTGATACTGCTTTTAACTATTATGTGTCTATACTGGATTGGAACTTAGAATTGATTTTTTCCTTGCAGCATGGATTTCGCTTTCAGTACCAAGTGCAATCCTTTTGATATTTTCTAATTTTATCTACTTTGTAGTGTAAGCATCTCCATGTGCGAACCTTTATAGTATATCTATTTCGTGGTGTAGGTCACACTGGAAGCTACACATCATGGACCTTTAACTAATGTACCCACAATGTTTGTAGAGATTGGTATACTTTCTTTTACCTGTCATGCTGTCATAAATTTCAATTGACCTTCTGTAATAATATAACAATGTTGAGGCTTTTCTCCTTATCGAAAAACAAAGATTGTGTATTTTCTAGCATAGTTACAGTGACGTTTAATGGCAAAGACGAATGACTATGTTTCTATCTAATCAATTGAAAGCTGTTTATTGTGTACTGTGTAGGTAGCACAGAGGAATACTGGAAGAGACAAGATGCCGCACAAGCCATTGCCTTAGTTGCGTATCCTTTTACGCCACAAACTCATTTGCATTATTTATTTAGTTTCTCGTCTGTTTCTATTGTTAGCAGACCCCCAAATCTTGGTGTTATGCTGAATCATGCATTGGCATCTGCCTGGCCAATTGAACCCTTTAGCACTGCATTCATTAAAATTTTGGGCTTTTACTTGCAAAAGAGATCAGAGGAATATTTTTAATTCACTTTTTCTAAAATAATATTGGAATCCTTCCCTCTTTGTTGGATATCTTTTAACCTTCCCTCAACTGTGGTGTTGGCAGTTAGTTTGGGAAGGACTTGGGCTCAACGGAGGAGCTGCAGTGGGGGATTGGAGCAGGTACTGGCCAATTACTTATATCTTGGTTATTCTGTATTGTGGCTATTTATACTTCTACTTTGCTCCCGCTTTTTTTCTTTTTTACAAAGTCCTAAATCATGAACGTTTTCTAGGCTAGTGGTTTACCTGTCTCCATAAAAACTTGTGTAGCTTTCATCTGCATTTCCTGTTTAGCAATTCAATATGTTCTCATGGCTAAAATAATTTTCAGCTCAAATGAAGATAGCCCCTGAAAAAATTATTGACTTCTTCTATAGGGGAAAAAAGAACATAGGTTATGAACCCTCCGAGGGAAAATAGACTGATCTCGCTTGATTATGATATTAATTTCTGACCTCTCTCCAATCATTAATATTTACTTTCAATAAGATGCAGAAGTGGTACTCAGCAAAAGATCCTCCTAGGAATTGGCGGTGGACATTACGTACCACGGCATATGGATATAGTTCGGTGAGTTCCTCCGCCACCTGAAACAGTTATTCAAAAGTAATGCAAAATAAACGGACATATCCAGGTGAGAACTTTAATCATGGCATCAATGAAGCAGTTCGCTCGTATGGAACTCTAAAAATAGACTGTGAAAAGTGTCTTTCCTCTTCCCCTTCCCCTTATGTATAAAAAACATCTGTATTATCAAAGCTGGAGGATTCTTTGAGGAACATTACATGCTATTAATATGACAGTTCCAGTAATATTTGAGAATTTTTTCTGTTGTATATACTCAGCACAAGTGGAAAGTAAAGGTTAGCTCTAGTTGGAATTGCTTGTGTGTTACGTGGCCTCCCTATTCACTACATGTTTAAAAATTAAAATAATTCGCCTTCCCCTCATTGGACAAAAAAGAGAGGAAGATAGCTGCTGCAAGCTTGAATTTTCTCCTTGAATGGTTTGCAGTGATTATTGAAATATAGACTTATCGCAGGGGCAAATGCACATGGGTAGAAGCAGAGTATCATCCGACCGACACTGCTTCGCTGGAAAAAAATATTAAATATTTATACTAATATTCTGCAAAAATAAAGTAATATATAATAATGACACCACTTCCTGGTAGAGAGTACTTCGTGGTCTATTGGTAAAGGTTATAAATTCGAGGTTGGACCTAGATATTCTATTTTTTAACATCTTTGAGTGAGCATTTTGATTAAAATTTTGAGGCTAAGGAGAATTGAACCTACACCTCCGTTTGCAACAATATTCAGCTTAATCACTGTGCCAAGACTTTCAATTTGTGAGAAAAATAATGATATTAGATGGAGCAATACTTATTATTGTTTATGTAAATACGACAGCGCTTACAAAAATTTTAGCGTACACGCTTGCTTAATCGTCTTCGTTAGCATAAACTTGTTGCTGAAGATTCGTAGCTAGCTTATTTCAGTTATTGTGATCATGTGAATAATACAGGAAAGATGGAGTTTGGGTTGGACACCTCCTTTCTGGATATTCGCTACTGATGGAAGACCCTGGTCCGTCCAAAGCTCAGGCCAATTTGGAGGTGGGTGGAACCTGGAGACAAGCAATTAGAGTTGCTATTGACACTACTAGAGCAGCTTTTCCTCAAGGAGAAGTAGTAGCGCATATCGATAACAAGTAAGTTCTCTTTGATTGAGAAAATAATGCATCAAACTGGACCACAAAATTTTTACTTTTATCAGTAATGAATAATAATATTTGTTCTCTCCAATTCATATGCTTATGCCTTAGTTATACCTTTCAACAACTGATCTTACCTCTTTGTTTGTGGATTCAGGAGTTTCAAAGGCTGGCAAAAGAATGCTTTAGTCGGATTTTTAGCAGAGCACAACATTAAAGTTGGAAAACCGAGTGATTTCTACTGATTCTTTTTAATCTTTTTAAGTTGATACTCCATGTGATTGGAAGTCTTCATTAACTGTCAATGCTTCTTCCATGACAGCTTCTTTATATTACTTCATAATTTGTCTGAAATGTTCAAACACATTATACCATCATTTACAACCCAACTTAGAAAAAAGAATATCGCGTAACCATATGTAAAAGCAGAATAGAGAATTTAGAGCCCGTTTGGACATATTTTTTCTTTTTTCAAAAAAAAAAAATTACTTTTTTCGAAATTAGTGTTTGTTCATAGAATTTTCAATTTTCCCTTGAAGATGCATTTTGAAAAATTTCAAAAAATTAATTTTCAAAATTTTACTCAAATCGTTCACAAAACTTCAAAAATAACCCAAATTAAATTTTATGTCAAACACAATTTTAAATTTCAAATATCATTTTCATTGGAATTTGTTTTTTACCATTTTTTAGAATTTTACCATTCTTATATCCAAACGCCTATTTAGTTAGATTACGAGCTACTCCCTCTCCTCACTTTTGACTTTGCACTCCCTTTGAGAAAAGTTGTATTTTACAATTTTACCCATAATAATGATAGCATTTTAAAAAGTCTTGGAAATGAGTAGTTAACGATAAGGGTAGAACATAAAAAAAAAATTATCTTTCTCTTGATTTGGTATAGTGGACAAGTAAAGATGAAAGGAGGAAGTAACATATTATATGTTTTTAGAAATCAAAAAAGGGTAAAAATATATCCATCTACAATGTGAAAAGGATTATTGGCCTCGATACCCCCCTGGACTTTACGATAAAGTCTATATATAACCCTTATTTTTTTAATAAACTTTTTTTTGTCAAAATATATTTGTAAAAACTAAAAATTATTTGTTGAAAATAATTCTCCAGCTCTTAAAAACGAAATATTTTATTAAAAACGAATTTTTTTCCTATTTTTACAACAAAATAAAAACAGTTCTTACAAATTTGTTTTTTCAATTTTTACAAATTTTTTTTAATAAAAATTAAAAAATGAAGAAAAAAATATTTTTTAATAGCGAAAATAATTTGTTGAAAATATTTTATTCAGTTTTTAAAAAACAAAAATATTTTTTTAAAAATTAAAAATGTTCTAATTCCTCTATTTTACATATTTTTCAGTTTTTACAAAAAAAAATATTTTGTTAAAAAAAACAATTTTTGCAATTTTCTTTAAACTTTACAAAAAGAAATTAGAACATTTCCAAAAGAAATAAAAAACTTTTTGTGAAACTTTAAAAAAATTATAAAAATCAGTTTTTTTTACAAAATATTTTTTTTGTAAAAAGTGAAAAAAAAATGTAAAAACGGAGAATTTAGAACATTTTCTATTTTTAACAAAATATTTTTATTTTTTAAAAACTAAACAAAATATTTTCAAAAAATTATTTTCTCTTTTGAATTTGTTTTTCTTCATTTTTCAATTTTTTTTTTGAAGTTTTATTTTGTAAAAACTGGAAAAACTAGAAAATCAAATTTGTAAAAATTATTTTTTTAACAAAATATTTTCATTTTTTAAGAACCGAAGAAACTATATTCAACAAAATATTTTTAGTTTTTACAAATATATTTTTACAAAAAAAGATAATTTTGTTAAACAATGAAAGTTATATATAGATCTTATCGTAAAATCCATGGGGTATTTGGCTCCGTTTAAAGTATAGGGGGTATCCAAACCAATAGTATAACAGCAAGGTTGGATATGGTCCAAACTTTTGACGAGGGTTATATATAGACCTTATCGTAAAGTTCAGGGGGTATTTGAACCTTTTCCGAATAAATAAACACATTCTTAAAAACTTAAAAAAATAAATTTGAAAAAGACTTTGCAGTTTGCAACATTGGATAAAAGAAATAAAACACCTTTTTTTGGATGAAGATCATAATAAGTCATATTTGAAATGATGTTTATCACACTGCTGGTGTAGAAGTTATCAAAGAATTACTAACATAAAAATTTCTTAGTCTTCTAACAAATACCAAAAACAGATCAATTCAGCAGTCAATCTTGTACTGAATATTCAATTGCCACTGGCAATGAAATCTTTCTAAAATGTACACTTATTCTATTTTGGTTCATGCCTATTCAAGTACACTCTAAAATGTTAATTTGATTCATCTAATTCAAAGAAAACCAGAAGTAACAGAGAAATTTTACAAAGTGGAGTAGTAAACGGCAGAAACCAAAACTAAACATGAACAAACAAACAATGGAAAAATGGCATAAAACATAAAATTTTCTTTATGATTAACAGCAGAAACGAGCCAACTAACATCGAAGTGGAAGGTGTAAGAACGTATCTGCAATCACTTAAAATTATGGAACGAGAAAAAAAAAAAGTAACTTAGACACGCTAAATAATTTCAACACATATCACTGGGTGCAATCGCCAGTAAACAAATGCTTCGTTCTTCTCACTAAGAACTTTCTCAGAATATACAACTACACCTTAGTCCTAAACAAGTTAGCATGGAGAAACTGAAAACAAGAAAAGAAAGATGATCACAGCCTTCCCTGGGTTATAGCGGATTGAAGATTAGAAATTATCACAGCTTATAGCCAAAAGAGGGCTTCTTGGTTCTTGTGCTCAGAAAAGGATATAAACATAGCAGAAAGAGGGCAAACAATCTTGTCAAAATCTCATTTCTTCTCCAAGCTGTGTTAAAGCTACCGACAAAAAGCATCCGCTTGAATCTTCAACACATCCTTGAATAATCAGAAAGTTAAGTTTGAACCACCTGGAGCATGGGAATTTTATCTAGTAGAAGACTTGCAACAAATCCCAAATATAAGAGCACAAGAAAAATATGGTACTGTAACCTCCATTTGCTTTTTGCCTGACAAAATTGGTTGTTGTAAATGCCTGAACCCTGCTTAAAGCAACTTTCATACCAGTAACCGCAAATACCAAACTTTACTAGAAATCAATGAAAATGCTCATCAAGATATCACAAGTCAGTAGAAGTAGAAGGATGGCTTCAATTTAGAGAATTGCGGGATGGGTTTATGAGGAGTGAAACCTTCAAGAAGAGCCCTATAAACACAACAAATACATCAATAATAATGGACCTACCAGCGAACAGTTAAATCAATCAACAATAGGGGATTAAAATTAAAATTGCCATTGGATGGGCTATTGACTTTGTTTGCTCAGCAGAGAAGCAGCAACCATATGACAATAAGACCTCTGATGACTCGTTACTCCTGCTCTGATTCAACAAACAGTTGTGAACTAGAGACCAAGTTGACTACATCTGCTCATGCAGGTCATTGAATCCATATTGACGCCCCCTCTACGACAAGGCAAAACTGTTATCTACTAGATTGAATGCTACAAAATATATAAACATGCCCTCAAGGGTGCAAAGCATCCAAAACACAAACATGCACAGAAGGGCGTGCCATAGCGGTCAGATGAAGCTGGAAAAGCATGAGAATAAAGGATTCAAATCGCAACAAAGACAAGTACCTATGTGGTTTCTTCTTATCTATCTAAGCACTGATGGGCAGCATTACACACATGGTGGGAGGTAACAAGTACCCACCAGATTAGTCAAGGTGTGTGTAAGTTGATCCGTCTGCCACGAAAAACCAAAAAAAAAAAAAAAACACATGGCTTCCACATGCTTTTAGTGGCTTGAGATCAAGGTTCCTCAAAGTATTCATTACGTGCATTAACATGATTTCAAACTCATTTCTTTCCAACAAATGGTGGGGTTGATGCACTGGACCAGACATGTCACTTGAAGAGTAACATGAAGCTCAAAAGTCAAAATTGGAGTGTAGTCAATACTCCCAAATAGAAAGGGAATTGATCTATGGTCGATTTGGGGAGAGCAGTATATTTGCAGTATATTTCCAGTTCTTGTTTCTTCTTTTTCCATGACAAGAGCTGTTGGTATTTTCTGAATAGAGGAAAATCAACAGCAAAACAGAGAGGGGCAACCACCCTTTAAAGAAAATCCCATCTGTTTTGCCTCATTTCTTTAAGCCACCCTAGAAGTAGTATTTATCATCCCAGCACGTTTAATCCAGACTGTGGGGTAGTAGTATTTATCATCCCAGCACGTTTAATCAAGACAATGGGGTAGGCTCATATTTGCCTTTGCTCAGACAGCAAAAAGCTTTGGAAAAAGACCATCATGGCTGCAAACATCAGTTAATCTTATGAAACAGGACAAAAACACACAAAACATTTGGATTTTTCTCCAATATCTCACAGACCTATCTGAGCTGCTACGCCAAGATTACAATTTTTTCCCATAGCTCAATATATTTACATGTCTGGTTGATCTTCCACAGAAGAATAAAATCTTCATAGCCTCATCGCGTCGCATAAATTGAAACAGGGGAGTAATACGTATTTTCACCCAACGCGTGGTTTTGTAGTCGGACATTTGAGTGATCATTGGCGGCCGAGAATTGACAGAGAGCAGCAAAACCACCCAATGAAATTCCCTACACCTCTTTGCCTTCACCCCAACCTCAAACTTAAACTAATGAGCTTTTTGCTATTTTCTTGTTAATCAAGGGCAACCCGATGTAGAAGGCATCAGGCGTTCACGCGGGATCCAGTAAAGGGCCGCACTCAAGGGGTATGATGTAAATAATATATCCTAATTAAGCATTAACTCAAGGGGTGTGATGTAAATAACATATCCTAATTAAGCATTGGTAGCTACTTTCATAGCTCAAAACCGTAACCTATAGGTCAGACATAGGGGTGGATAGGTCACACGTAGGGGTGGCAAACAGGTGTGTCAAGTCGGATATGGATGGCTCGAAAACGGATAATGCAAAACACGAATAAATTATACGACCCGACCCACATCTAATACGGATAAAAACGGGTTAATCGGCGGATAATATGGATATCCATATTATCCATGACTTCTTGAATATGACTTTTGGAAGAATTCCAAGTCACCTAACTTGAAAAACCCCGATTTAAGGCTTTACAAATGTAAAAGTTAAGCTCATTAGTTATGCACTTGATTATCCATTTTCAAAGTGGATAATATGGTTATTATTCATATTTGAACCATTTTTAAAAAAGTTCAATATCCAACCCATTTTTAATGGATAATATGGTGGATAACCGTTTTCTTTTAACATTTTGCCACAACTAGACACATTAAAATAACTTTACCATTACTCCAAGACTTCCCTTCATATTTTCCTGTTAGTCCAAATCATAGAAAAGATTATCTTTTTTCTTTTTTTTTTCAGCAAATGGGGCTCAGAAGTGTTATGATAAGGCAAAGAGAAGCCAGCTACGCCATGGCTGCAAAACATCAGTTGCAAGTGAAAGACAGAAACCTCAATCACAGGCCATACCAGGTTGCCACACCAAGATACGGGTCGGCTCATCTCTATGCCCAAATCGGTTAGCCCAGATACAAGAAACATCATCATCACTGCCTCTTTATGTAACTTCCATCAGCAACATAAACACACACACAAACACAAAAAGTAAATACAGATTAAACTGAATTTTTTTTTACTTTTTTCAGGAATTTCAAATTCTTATGTCCAAACGCGCACTTAAATCCTGTCTGCTGCTGCTTTTGTCATAAATAAGGGCTGTTGATTTATTCTGAAAATGTAGGAAAATCAATGGCGGAACAGAGAGGGGCAACCACCCTTCTAATGAAAGTCCCAATACTCTCTGTTTTGCCTCATTTCTTTCTAGGCCAACCTTTTCGCATTTTTTAGCGGAAATTCTCGTGGGTTTTTCACCTGGGAATTTCAAAATTTAATGGAAAAGAGCCTGTAAGTTTGAACTTAAGAAAATAACCTTCCAATTGAGGCTCACATCTGTAATAATGAAGATAAGGGAAGAGATTGGAGACACCGCCATGGCTGCAAACACCAGTTGCAAGTCGTCACCGTCCGAATTGCCCCGCCAAGTTACGGTTCCGATTATTCTCCTGCCCTAATCAAGTTGCTCAGAGACAGAAGAAAAAATCATAATCACAGCCTCAGATGTTTGCTACAATTATTATTATTATTACTATTGATTCTCTTTTTGCGAGTGGTCGTTTGGATATAGTTTACTGCAGAAGGGCATTTTTTGGCAAAAATGAAATGACGGGAATTATAGAGAGGAGCAGCTACCCTTGAGCTTCCCTCTACTCTCTCCAACCCTCATTCTTTGTCTCTGAGCTTTTGGTTTTCTCTGCTGTGTTACAGAGAATAATTCAAGGCAAAGTTAAAAGGGTATTTTGGGTACACTTTACCACATAACATGGTCGGTCCATTGAATTTGGTTTTGTTAAATCATGAATGGGATTATTGTTGTTATGCATGTCCTAAGACTCGACCAAAATTATTTACAGTACATAGTGAAAGTCTTTGGAAAATAATTTTTCTTACATAGAGTCGTAGTGGAGAAAATGCTTTTGATTTCAAAGAAATTAACCATACCCCAGAAATTCAAATCTCTCTCAAATCCTCATTCTTTTGGTTTGATGCTTAAGCTAACACTTAGAGGCAAAAAGTAGTTGAAATTCAAAGAAGAAGAAGTTTTAGATCTATTTTACAGTACTTACGAGGCTCAGATCTGCAAAGAGAGATCGGGCAAAAGAGAGGCAACCACGCCATGGCTGCAAAATCACCGGTTGCATGCAAAGTAAAAACCTTCGGATTGCCGGCCGTCCGGTGATTCGCCAGGCCAAGATACGGGTCGGATAATCTCTATGCCCGACCCAGTTAGCCCAGAATCATAAGAAAATATCAACATCATTGCCTCTACTGTTATATGTATCAAAAAGGAGGAATTAAAATCACAGAATAGGAGACAGAAAAGAGAGATCTGGTTGTTGTTGTTGTTGATGCTGGAGTATAGACTGCATAGTATACTACATATTTCCATGAATTCCAGGGTTGTTGATTTTTTTTTTTTAATGGAAAAAGAAAATCATTGACTAAACAGAGAGGGGCAACCACCCTTTGAATAAAATCCCAATACTCTCTGTTTTTGCCTCATTTTTCTCTTTTTTTTGGGCCAACTTTTCTTTGCTGGGAAAATCGTTTGGTTTTTCTACCGAATGAATTTCCACCTTCACTTCTTTTTTCTCTCGTTATAAATACTCTTGTTTGGAAGAATCTAGAACGGTTTGTGAATTTTAACCGGTGACAGATTTGGACGGTTGTTACTCATTATATTATAATTGTTATATTAAATATAAGTTTTATTTTTATTGTCGCTAAAACTTTATCATATGGTATCATTAAATTTATTATTATGTAATGACAAAATATGTCATTTTATGTAATGATT